>BRDA01045115.1:0-10549 GCA_036984385.1 Crenuchus spilurus
GCTAAGCAGATTTGCCTGACTGGAGCGGGGGAGAGGTAATAGGCACCGTTAAACAGCAGCGTGACTATGGGCCGGGGCCGCAATGTGCGGCAATGACTCTTCCACGGACTGAGTTAAACAGCCGGCAGCCCACTAACCCATCGGCCCACCGGGGAAATCCCCGGTAGTAATGTATGCCAGTCCGCCCCTGGTTACATATCATGGGTGACAAAACTTTGGAACTCCATTCTTTTCTATGGCAAACGAAATCTACAAAAATCTTTTGCTGCTGATTTAAAAAGCTGTAAACAAGCACACATCACACAGTGAGACCGTAAACTCTGGAGTTGGAATAGTGTTGAATATTTCTTAAAACTGCAGGACAAGGTATGCTGCAAAAATCTGACAAAAAAACAAGAAGAAGAAGATGATAAACAAAAAGTGTTTGATGGACTTTGCAATGTGCATTGATAAGTATTTGTGGTATTGGTTTAGGCACACCACTTCTCACTTAGCAATCTCATTACACATATTTTAACGTGAAAGTGAAAGTGCACACTGAACACTGCTTGCACACAGAGCAATTTGACCTCCACATTTAACTCAACTATGAAGTGAATTAAAAAAGTGGAGGACAGCCCCCTATGGAGGTGCCTGAGTTGCAGTTAGGGGTTAGTTGTCCTTGTCACATCCTGCCATAGGATTGACCTGGCAACCCTTTGGTCAGAAGACTGGATCCATACCCACCAGGGCTGGGCAGCCCTTCATGGTTGATGGCAACTCCATAGCAACAGCCTAGCAACTATTTATACATACTCACCATGGTGTTCCCATCACAATTGTATTAAAAAAGAGAGATTGAGAGATGAAGGGCCATACAATACATGAAGAGGACATGTAGAGCATAAATGCTGAGTGTCACAGAGGCTGAGGAAAAGATACAGTTATACTGTACTTCAGAAGTCACTGCTATCACTAATCCAAAATCAGAAACAGGCAAGAGGTCAAGAAAATCAGGCAGGACTCAAAAAACGGGGCAGGGGCAGGGTCATAAACAGTAAGAGGAACCAGATCTGGGAAATAACCAGTACTCAGCTACTGGGTCTTGTTCATGGATTGTGGACCAGCATAAGACAATGTGGGCCTTGTCTGAACTACTGGCTAGTTAGGAAACTGAAGATCCAGATCCAGCCTTCTATAGAATCCAGCAAAAGAGCAGCTTGGAAATCTGGCACAAGTGATCTTTCAGTCATGAGGCTGGTTAATTAAACACAAACCCTAGACTCTATCCTGCAGGGATGTATGCAGGAGTAACTGGCTGTTCTGATGAAGACATTGAGATAGATGCAGTTGGTTCTTCAACTGCAGAGAAGAGAGCAGCAAGTTCTCTCTAAACTCTTCTTAATGACCTTCTTGCCTGCTAGATAACACATTACTGGGAACCATGTGGTTTTCATAGAAAGTGGTATAATAAGCACAAAATTCCTTGAGGATTATTTTCCTTGTCCTCAAACCGTCAAAGGCAAACTAGAAGTCCCAGAACCAGTGAGTGTTTATCCTTCTCCTTAGAAGCCCCCACATACAATCGGTGGCCTAACTGCAAAATTAACCTTCGATTTCTAAAAGTAGAATCCTGTGACATGATGGGCTACAACACTGAATTTTGTAGAGGACCAACATTGACAAGGCTTATTAGAAGCTATACGAGGAGAGTCAGTAGTTGCTACCTTGGTGGGCGAAGTCTTCTGTAATGAAAGTGATAGTGGGAGACTGCATGTGCCGGGTGGTGTAATTAGGGACAAACAAACAAATGTGGACAAAAGAGGCAGGAATCAGAACATCATACCAGATTAATCCTTAAAAAGGAAAAGAGGACAGGGACAGAACCACACATAGAACCCCAACTCACCCATGCCAAATTGTCATATGTTATTATGTTACATTTAATTTCGGTCATGCAAACCGAAATTCAGAATCTCAAGCTATGGATAGTATTCTGTATGTATATAAAGTGAAGACTAAGGACTGAATTGCTTTCTTGCTTTTGTTTCAGGCTAACAATGATTATGAAATTATGAATTCAGCAATGCTCCAGTACAACCAAAGGATGGATCATATTTACCAGAGCTTAGACTCCATAACCATGCACTTAGATGGGGACTGCCAGGACTTTAATATCAGCAGCCTCCAATCAGATTAGAGTGTACTGAAATCTAAATCCAAACATCATCCAATCAGATTCAGTCTAGCAGAGTCTTAACCTCAAGAGCAAATCTACTAAGGCTTAATACTTAAACTATTCAGTGAGCCTAAGAGCTTAAACCAAACCAATCAGATTCTGATTTTTAGGGTTTAAATCCCCAATTATAACCAGATTTGGGCTAACAGATTCTAGAAATTAAAGACCAATATTTTTCTTTCTTATAAAGTCTAGAAACCATTTTTTTATACAAGACTTTAAATAGATTGAGCAAACATTACAACTTGACTGGACCTTCACTCTAAGACACATATAAGCAAAACTTAACACAGAGTGACAAGGAACTTTGGAATATAATTCAACTTTAAACCAAACTAATCATCACATGGAATGATGAGAGACTGTAACAAGACAGACAGATGTTAACAATGAACTAGACATGACTACGGGGGCGTTTAGCATGTTTGCCTCTCAGTGCTGAGGTCTTGGGTTCGAGTCCCCATCAGGGCCCATCAGAGTTTCCATGTTTTCCACGTGTCTGCGTAGGTTTCCTCCGGGGTCTCCAGTTTCCTATCACAGTCCAAAAACATGGAGATCAGGTGGATTGGGTACTCTAAATTGTCCGTACATATGAATAGGTGTGCATGTGTGCACCCAGCAATGGACTGGCGCCCTGTCCTTGGCTTAGTTGAATCATGTAATGCCCTGCCCTTCACCCAGTGAGGGGGTAAGGGACTAACTGTGACCTGGATAAGGATTAAGCGGGTGTGATAATAGACAGATGGTTGGATAGACATGACTAGGGGTGTGGACATGATGCAGACATGACAGGAAGGACAAAGACGCACATGGCAGACATATGACAGAATACGGGGGCGTGGCTCAAGACACCACATCAGGTAGGAGTTCACATAACCCCCCTCCTAACACACCACGTCCAGAAGCATGTAACAAGACATGAACAAACAACAGAAACAAGGAACACAAAATAACCAGAACACATGAAATCAGAAAATAAGAAACAAGACACAAGAACACCAGAAACAACAAAACAAAGAACGTAAAGAAGAAGAAGAACAAGAACATGAAGCACAATAGCAGGAGAAAACCAGAAAACATGATTATAAATAATAAACATAAACACAAAACCACAAAACATCAAAGAATGTAAACAGAAATCACTAAAAACCCTGAAACAACCATAAGATATGAAGCATGAACAAGAAAGAACCAGAACAAGAAATTGTTAACTACCGGTATGTGCCCCCGCGGGGCCTTCACAATTGTGTCCAGAGTCCCAGTAAAGGATTCATAAAAGGCCTACTGCCATGTCCAGGGCTGTAGGCAAGGGAGGGCATACGGGCCACAGAAACCCCCTGGTCACCGTGGGTCCATTGACCCAAGCAGCATTCCTGTGCCATGCCGTCTACATGGCCCTCCTTGCTACTGGTGCAGGGGGCGCGGTCCTCATGGCCATTGATGTGGCCACTATGACTGTGGGTATGGTGTCTGTGGAAGTGAGAGAGGGCACCCCAGTGATGGCACCAAACCAGCCCCAGCTGCTAACAATGAGACAGCTGACTGGCATTAGTGAATCAGAGGAAAGGGGCTTCACAAAGTCCCTTACACTTTCATCTCTCTTTTCTTTTATACAGAGCTGTTTTAACTTGTGTTTTTTGATCTTTCAAATATTTCGTTTTGTGCTGTTTAATCTTTTCTTTCTGCTCTGTTTTTTGTTTGGAGTTACATGATATTTTCTTTTGTTTGAACAGTTTTTTTTTCTTTTCTGCTTTTTTATTTACAAATCTCCTGCCAGAGTCCAGCTGTTGTGCATCTTTTTGACTGATTAGCCCGGGGGAGGTCTGGGTAAAAAAAATACCCGGGTTATTATTGGCAGTATTTCCACTCTGGTGAATGGAGTAAATCTTTACAAAGATGTTCAATATTACTTTATTTTGATGTTTGCAAAAATAAGCATTTTGTTCATTAGTTATATATCTTTCATTTGCTTGCTGTTTATGTTGCATTTACATATCAAACTTTTATGAAAAATATAGTGAGTCTATTTGCCTTTGCTGTAGTAAGTTTGATGTAGTAAGTTGTTTTGGATAAGACAGTGTGATAAATGTCCAGTTCACAAATATAAATGTATAACTACTATTTTAAATAAACCTTTTCTATGATTTTATTACTCAGTGTTTCGTGAGATTTGTTTTGAGGGAAAAAAATCTTATTTTCTTGAAACAAAAGTCTTCTAAATGTATGTGGATATTTATTTATATTTATGTCTAATGTATTATTATTATTATTAGTAGTAGTATTATTAGTAGTATTATTATTATCGTGAATTTGGGGACCCAAATGTTATTCTCTTGATCTTTCAAAAAAGTTTCAAAAACAGTCATCTCAGATGCCTAAATGTTACAATTCTGTTTGTAGGGTTCTCTTCAATGTTTTATATTCTGGAAGCATCTCTGGGTATTGATAAAGACTGTATGTAATAAATTATTATTATTAGTAACAGTTGTATTAAGAAAAAGACCTTGGCAGCCCACAAAACTTCCTGAGTCATCTTATTTCACAGAAATTTAAATATTTCTTATAAAAAAATTCTTGGGAGAATTAGCATATGAGCATAAAAGAGGACATAAGATACATCGGGTACAGCTGAACTTTATAACAGTCATTAACAGCATCAGAACTGAGAGTTTCAGGACCATCAAGATCACAGCTTCTGTATCTGAAATTGCTACATATCAATAAACCTTTCAGGACCACAAACTTTACAGTAGCAGTAGTCAGTAGTACTTCAGTCTCAGGATCCAGATAAGTTCCTGCTGGATACCAGAGAAAAGCTCTTCAAAATGCTTCTCAAAGTTTCTGAGCACATGTGCTGTCAGAATTGTTCTTCTACAAAGTTTGACAGAGTTGGAAGTGAGTTTTTGCTGTTTATTATAAGAGTTTATGGATTTACATTCTTCTGCCTGATACGAGTGTGGTAGTACTGGCAGTGCCCAGCTGGTGAAAAATGTAATGGATCTACAGGAGATGGATCATGTTGAGTTCATGAGTTCATGTTCAAGAGGTTTTTATTATCATTTTAGCCATATACAGTACACTACATATTGAAATGAACCAACGTTCCTAAAGGACCAGCAACACAGAACATAAGCGACAACAACAAACAAATAATAAACATACTGTGGCATGGCTGAAATGCCTATTATTAATCTCTGAATCTTAATGATTATTTTAGAATAATTATTCGTAAGGAGCAACCTCATTAATAGAGGGGATACACCTGGTGTGGGTGGAACCTGAGTAGGAGCAGATTTGTTTCCCAGGGGGAAGATAAAAAGTGGGACGCAACAAGATGTTTTCAATTCCTCTTTGCACAAACAGAGAGCACATTGTCCTGTGGCTTTATCGTTGCCGTTGGAAGAACTGGGTAAGCTAAACTGCTCTAGCTTGTAGTAGCTGGCTGGTAGTGATGGGTAGATGAAGCGTTTCAACACATAGCAAAACTGTATCGATACTCGGTCACTGAATACTGACACCTGCTGAACGTTAAAAATGAAGAGCAATTCCAAAACCAGAAAGTGATGCAGCTGCTCAGGATGCTCTCTATGGTTCCTCTGTAGAAGGTGGTGAGGATGGGAGATGAGTTTTCCTCAGTCTTATCAGAAAGTAGAGATGCTTTTGGGCTTTATTACTGGAGCTGGTGTTGAGGGACAGATGAATTTCTAAGTCAGCTGAACACCATAGAATTTGGTGCTTCTGACCATCTCTACAGAGGAGCCATCAGTGTTCAGTGTAGAGTGGTCTCTCTGAGTTCTTTGAAAGTCAACAACCATCCATTTAGTTTTCTCAACATTAAGAGACAGGTTATTGACTCTGCACCAGTCTGTTAATTGTTCCACCACCTTTCTGTAAGGATCTAACTCTAACTGCAGTGCCACATACTTTTAGTACTGACTACAGAGCTGTAACACCCACAATGTCAGATCAGAACCTCAGTCTCAGTGGAACCCCTGGAACAGCCATTGGCTGCTAGGACAGGTCCTTTTCTTGTCATCATTACTGGATTACCTCCTCAGCAATTGGTCAATGGGTTGAGCTCCTTTCCCCTCATTGGTTAGAGACACTAATCAGCTCATCACACTCAGCTGGTTTCTGGCTTTCTTAAAGGCTCTGGTGCTGCAGTTTATTGTGGAGCCATTGCAGCCATCCATCCACCCATTTCACTTTCCTTGTCTGCAGACAGGATTTTTGTAGGGGTCTTGCTATGCCCTGACTTATATCCCCTAAATCTAATTTTCCCAGTCCCTGATGTCCTCTCAGTCTAGTTTAAGGAGTTTGGAGACATTAATTTCTTTATTTTCATGGGATTATTTGGGGGGGGTTTGTTATCTGCTGAGGAAATACACTGGTAAACCATCAAGCTTGGTTAGCTATAGCTGTATTTCCAGGTATGGTGCAGTATGGTGGCTTCTCCTCCCTTTTGGCATTCAGTGGGTTGCAGGAACTTAGCGTAGCAAATGTATCAGTTCCAGTATGGAGGCTGTTCTGCTCAAGGCATGCTCTGTAAAGGTACTGCACCTGCCAAGCATGAGAATCAGTTTAGTCAACCCACCCCCAGGTGGCAACACACCTCAAAAAAGGCTAGAGCCTCTTCTGCGCCCTTGAGGTAAGTTTAGTTTATTTCAGAGCTTCATTTTTACATCATTCCCTTTGAGTGTATTCTATGCTGCAGTTTTTCATACTGGCCGCAGCACTTATTGTTTTAGTGTTTTGTCAGGAACCACCTCTCCAGAGACTCCAATTCCCAGCATACACCAGTCCAGCCTCAGACTACACCCACCAATCACAAGCCAGTACAAAGGTCACACTCACCTGAATACTGAGCACACCTGGGACTCATTAGGCACTGCCTATATATACTTACCTCTTCTGTAGATCCACACGAAGTATTGCCACTCTAGTGTCCTTACCGAGCATTCTCTAGTTTCCTCTTATCTTGCCTTGTCTTATGATCTTGTTACTCTGTTTATTCGACCTTGCCTTTGCCTCTTTTTGGATACCTCTGCTTGTTACTTATTGCCTCATGGTTTTGACCTCGCTTTTGTGTACTTTTGCCGATCTTTTCTAGTTCTCAGGATACCTCTGTTATTGTTCTGGTTGTTGTGCTTTTTGTACCAGTCTGCATCTACAATAAACTTACCTTTTATACATTCCTCACAGTTTTGAGTTTTTCCTTTAGTTGTCACTCCCCTCTCTATACTTGAATATTGCCTAGCATTGGTATCCTTTTACTTCTTATAATGGGCAGCATTCCAGCGGGAACTTGACATCGCCCTTTGGTTCGCATCGCTCCTGTGAAAGAATCTGTGTAAGACCTCAGTGATAATGCAGAAAGAACCAGAAGTGGCAGTCAGAGGGTCTCAGCATTATCTGTGGGGTGAAGAATGCAAAATTCATAGCACAACATAGCCAAATATCATCACCTTTAAACTAAATGGAAATGTTCCAGATTTACTGTATGAATACAGAACAGTGATTAAGTTTGTTGTTCATGCTCATAAAAACAAAAAATCTGCAGTCTGAGGTTTTAAAAAGATGCTTTAAGTATGTCTTTACCAGACTTGGCACACTGAATGTACAATCCTCTACTGCTGGTCCTCTGCCTGCATGGTGAAGTAATCTTGTTTCTTCCTGTTTGTTCTAGGTTTGTTAGCATTCCATGCAATAGCTGGTCTGTTCATTTTGGCTTCTGTCTTATTTTCCTTGGCAGATTAGACTGTGTGTATTACTCCTACTATTATCCTCAGAGTTTCATTTGTATTTTCTTGCCTTTGTTTTGCTGGTCTTAGTATTCATATTTATCTTGTTGGTTCTTTTCTTAGACTGTTGTAACAAACTGCCAGGGAGACATATGAGGATCCGTGACAGAGCTTTATTGAACACAACATAAAAGAAACAGCACATAGCTATGGAAGTCCATCCTATAGACCAGGTCCTGTGGATACTGGAGTCCCCATAAACTCCTGGCAGCAGTAGTGACAGGGACCAGATGGAAGAGGAGCAGGACAGGGACAGACCGGGCAAGGGACCGGACAGGGACAGACCGGACAGGGACAGACCGGGCAAGGGACCGGACAGGGACAGACCGGGCAAGGGACCGGACAGGGACAGACCGGGCAAGGGACCGGACAGGGACTGACTATTGCTGAGACCGGACAGAGACTATTACTGTAATTGTAGATGACTTCTACAGAGTGGAGATACCCCAACCTATACTTCAGCAGTAGCCACCTTCCAATAATGACTACTATCATGAAAGCTGTAAGTATAGGTGGGTTTCCTAGCCAAACTGTTACAGAAGCTGCTGGCTATAACAAAGACCTGACAGACTGGTGATTCAAAAGAGACTTTACTATAAGAGAATCAGAATTCAACCTAGTGGTAAGCAAACTTGTGTGAAGCAGACTTCCAACTGGACTGTGTGAGTGTATATGGTAAGGGCTAGGGATAAAGGACTGAGGGCTTGAGGTCTGACCTTGACTTGTGATGACCTTGAATTCAGTAGACCTTGACTTGAGGACTGTAATGATGAGTAAACTAGAAACCCTCCAGCAGTGGTTGAGCATGGTGAGGTTACATTAATGTTCCACACAATCATGAGAGTTGCCTGCATAAATGCACCTGCTAATTGGCTAATGATCAGTTTCAGGTGAGTGCACTTACACTGACTGAAGAGAGAACAGTGGCGACATCTACTGCCCAAATGCAATGATGCATTTCTAGCTGCAGTTCCTAACAACTGTATTTTTGTGTTAGTTTTCAGTTAGATTTTTGTCTTTGTTCTTTATTAGATTTGTTATTGTTAAATTATGTCTCTTTTTTCATCAGTTTTGGTAGTTTATCTTCTCTCTGCTCTTCCTGGTTTTGACCCTCGTCTTTTCGTTGGTTCTTCTTTTAGATCTCTCTTCATTCAGTTTGCTGCGCTTTTGGTTTTGACGTTTTGCCTGTTTACTAGACTACTTTTTCAGATTTCCCTCTTAATAAATCTTGTTTTGACAACCTGTGTAAATCGTCTTGGTTCTAGTGTGCTTCATGACATTCAGAACCAAAATATCCTCTAAAAAAGATCAAGAGCATCACAGAATGTGCCTTTTTGTAAGTAAGTTTATAATCTCCAACAGACTAAAATTAAGACTCTAAAATGTGTTAAAAGTAGTAAAACTTGAACTGGATCTAAAAAAGAGATGTGAAATGACAAAGTGTAAAAAAAAGTTTTACAGAAAAAATGGCCAGATAAGCAGGTAATAGGCCAAACATGTAACAAATTATAATGAGCATGAAACTTTTCTTACAAATCATTAATTAAAATTCAGCTTTACAAGTGCTTGACAGGACATGATTAATAAAAGCAGATGATGTAAGTAATAAGATCCATAAAAAACAATATAAATTAATACATAAGTTACATAAAAACAAAATGTAAGAGTGTGGAATAAAAGTCATTGTGATCAGTAATAAAATTATAAAAGTAATTAAGAAGAATGGAAATATAGGAAAAATATTAAAACAATGAAATGCTTATAAAACTAAATAAATGTCAGACTAATTTTTTTTTTTTTTTTTAAATATTAATATTTTCAGCTGTCCTCAGCTCTACTGGGAGGCTGTTACAACAATTTGGAGCATAATGGTGAAAAGTAATGAGCATCATGAGAATGACCTTCACAATCTGAAGTGCTCAACATCTTAAGCAAAGACTAAAAGAAGCTTCTAGAAAAACTGGTCAATTATACAATACAGGTTAACTGTTGGTAAGAGTGTTGCTGAAATGTCGCTGATGTAAGCCTGACATTTTTCCAAATACATTAAAAATCCAATTTAAGTACAAAGTACAATCTCCTAGACCTTAAAAATTAAGTTTAAATAATAGGTCACAAAATAATCATAATATATTATGAAATAGATCCATGAACTGATCTATAATATAAAATGTATAATAGAATTTAAAAATATCATATAATATAAAATAATCATGACCAGGGCCCTGAGTGGCTCAGCAGGCAAAGACACTACCACTATAACCACAGGATCGCGAATTTGAATTCCGGTCATGCTGTTTGCCATCAACAGCCGGGGCCCAAGAGAGCAAAAATTGGCAGTGCTCTCTCTGGGTGGGTAGATGGTGCTCTCACTCTCCTTATCATTCTCACATTGCAATGTCCACTTTCTTAGGCATCTACTGATTGGTGCAGTGGGAGCTGGGGACCCTGTGTGCCTTCCTCCGAGCGCGTTAGGCTCTCCAGTGATGGTGTATCAGCGGTGGTTTGAAAAGAGGTGGTGGCTGCATCA
>BRDA01045116.1:5620-25976 GCA_036984385.1 Crenuchus spilurus
TAAATTTTTTTTAGTGTGTGTGTGTGTGTGTGTGTGTGTGTGTGTGTGTGTGTGTGTGTGTGTGATTTTTTTTAAATAAACAAGAAGTGAAAATAAGAACATAAAACCTTCCTCCGTATCAATTTTCAAATTAGAGAATTATTTAATTGCAGCTTACCAGATGTATCAATACATGGCAATATCTTAAAGACTTGAATAAAACTCAGAAATAAAACTTGGATTACGTTAGGCAAATGTTTCATTACGTCTGCTTTATTCACGCATATAAAAAGTGACATAATGTGTACCTGAGAGATATTTACTCAGATGATTCACGTTTATTGCAGCTGTGTTGTACAAAACAGTTCTCCACTAAACCTGAGGTCTGTAGACTTTAAGTTGTCAGCAAATAGTACTGAACTAGTAATAATTATTTACCTCAAGACTCTTTTTAAGAGCCCTACTGTAACTGACATTCTTTCAAGCATTCAATAAATAACGCAGAAGTGTGATTGGTTGCTATTTATTTGTTTAATCAACTTCATGCTTTAAAAATGATAGAAATACATTAACTTGTTTGAGCTCGCCATCTGCTGGATTAATAGATTACTACAGCTTTAGTAGTGTTTTTAGTCAAAAGAGCCCTCGAAACCATGAGGGTGTTCAGGATTCCACAGGTTAGCCAGGTATCCCAAAGCCCAAAGTTAAATCTGTCAGTGGGAATAGCATTAAGACAATCCTCAACGTTGGGTTTAAGCTGTCTGGAGATCTTATAAATTGTGCAATGATTATTCCGCAAATGTCTAAGCCAGATAAGCCCAATTTTGAGAATTGTGTAAGAGGACTGTTTTGCTTCTCTTTCAGTTTTGACTTTGAAGTTGCCTGGCTACATTGATAAATAAAGTTTTGTAAAATTTCCCTTCTTATGGGAAAGGCTTGTTTATTTTAAGGAGAGGCCAATAATTTACATAGACATGACCTATCTACATTATAACATGGGTGCAAAACTGAACTTCTTACATTGTTTTCATTGGTTTGTTACATGTGTTGTTGTATACCATAAACAATGCAATTCAAGTAAATTAAATTGCAAACTGTTATACTGGGCTGAATAAGTTTACACAGGGAAAAGAAGGCCTTCTGTACAAATAAAGCATTTCTCAATGCATGTTCTCTTTGGCAAGCATCTAGCACCTAACTATGATGTAACTGCTCACCCACAACCAAAAGGCAAAGGCCAAGAATAACACCATGACAGGCAATGCTCAACCAGTACGCCAAAAAATAGAAACCACCGTTTTCTCAGCTATATGCTGCTATATAATTTCCATCAGCAAACAGACATGTATAACTAATCCAGATGCTCAACCTTGAATTAGCTTCTCTCTGCGGTAAAATAGATTTTGGCATTACACAGAATATTACTATAATCATAAAGGAAAATAACACTTAATTAAAGCTTATGTCTTAACTCATTTCCTTCAGTTCAAAACAGTAAAATCACTTCTACAGATTCTGTGTGAAAACAGTGAATGAACTGTTGCACTATCTAGCAAAATAATCTTATTACATTTTAAGGATTTCATGGTAGTGTGGTACAATAATACAGGGACAAGAGAGCAAATAAGTAGAAAAATAGACTTTATTTATTTTACATAAAGTGATAGTAATATTACTATACTAATAGCTTAATTATCTCAAAAAACTGCACGTCAGCTGGTTATATGGCATTTCTGGATTACAGTATCTGTAGCTTCAAATACACAAACATGAGATATTCGTATGATTCTCAGCTGATCATGTATTATTCATTTAAGTATAACCTTAATTAGTTTGTTTTCTTTATCAAAATGCACAGTGAATACACACCCACACCAGACAAAAGGAAAGTATGTTGTGCCTTTGAACCACTTAGCATTTTGACTTAAATGGAACACTAACTGAGCACAATATATTATTTGGTTTGGTTTTACATAAAACGACTGCATGATTCCTTCCTAGATCCAGCTTGAAATGAACCACACATACATTCTACAGTCTCACTATTCAGTCAGTCTACAGTCACATTTGAACCACCTCAGCAGTCTGCCTTCAGGCAGGTGGAAGACTCCATGATGCTCTAATACGAGCTACATTAAATTAAGTTCTTCCTGAGAAGTCTTTCATTGTTTGCTTCTTCAGTCTTCACGAAGATAGGCCTCGGGTATATCCTCCAATTCTTGTAAGCTGATACTGGAAGCATACTCGGCCATTCTCTGGATCTCCTCAGCTTTAGTCTCAGCCAGGCTCTTCTGTGCTGCAAGCTGGAGTTTCCTCATCTCCTCAACTTTAGCTTCCGCAGCCTGCAGACTGCTCTTTAATGCATTTGATGCATGTTGCGCTCCTGCAAATGAAACAATACAGAGTCAGATGACTGAAACCAAAATCATCAATAGCCAAAAACATTTTACATGACTAAATGTAGCTCAAATACAGACCTGAATTGCAGGCTGCCTCAGCTGACAATTCACAGATATTGATGGCATTCATCCAGTTTGACTCAAAGTGTTTGCATTCATCCAGTCTGTCACTAACCTGTTTAATGAAAGAAAGACAATGAGTTCTGTAGCTCATAATGCAACTTAATGAACTCTTTAACAAAAACGATTTTGTGTGACAAACTTATTAGCAACATTAGCCTCAAATGTGCCTAGTAAAGAAGGTTACCAAAACACAACTACAAGAACTGTCTTTTTTTTCTGGATCCATCCCTGCACATGCTAGTATTGTTTCTGCTTCAATACTTCATGCCTGCCTTATTTCTCTATTCACATTCCACATTTAAAACCTGCATTTGGTTGAATTAGCTGTGTTTGGTATATTTGTGCAGAGGAAATACTAAACTATGCAGTGCTTGGTACTGGGGAGGATTCTACAAAGCAGGATTTATCTGTTTAGACAGGTAACTTAAGACAAAAGCCAAACCTGCCCAGTAGCAGCAGGACATTCCTATTGGATAGTCCTCAACCTTGGGCATAAGCTGTCTGGCTCACTTAGAAAGCTGGCAGGGTATTTAACAAAGCAGGATTTCTAAACGAGTCAGATAGCTTAAGCACAATGTTAAGGATTGTCCAACAGGAATGTTTTGTTGCTCTTTATAATTTGGATATGTTTGACTTTGGGCTTAAGCCACCTGGCTAAACTGAGAAACATTGTTAATGGAAACCCTAGAACACAAATATTCACTTTACCTCTCCTCGTTGACCGATGATCACTTGCCAAATGCTGTCTTCCTCAGCAGGAGTGAGTTTCCCTATTGAGGCCAAATAGCGCTTCTGAAGAGCAATGAGGGTATGTAGAGCCTGTGAGAGTTAAAAAAAGGAAGACAAAATATAACATTGATTATTTATTTATTATTTATTTATAACTTATTGATTGATTATTATTCCATTATAATAGGCAAGTTTCTAGAAACTATTCAGGACTGTCACAATTATTGCATAATTGCCAGATTGCAATTATATACGTAATTATTTAAGCAGTTATTTAACCCAGTGGTTATTTTCTCTTTGCAGTAAACAGACTTGGCTGCACTGTCACTGGTTATGTTGAAGCAAATATATGTAAATCAAAGACAGAATTCACTGTATTTTATGAAAACAACAAACATTCTAATTGTTATTGGTATAACTTCTTTAGTGGGCAGCAGTAAGAAATGTTTGTTGAGTGAGTTCAAGCTGTATCTATGGTCAATTTGGAGCAACACAGTATTGACAGCTAGGACGCAGAACAGCTAATTAATTCTTTAGACCACTTTGAACATACATACAATGAACAAAAATGATATGCTACTAATGAGATAACAAAATGAGCAAGTCAATAGCTTATAAATCTAAATTCATTAAATATATATATTATTTTAAGTTGAGGTCTTATATACAAAAACAGCACAAAGAGCACTACAAACAAAAGTAAACACAACTACATACTTTTGTATAGAGTGTAAGGGCATCCACAAGGGCCAGAGTTGTCTGGGAAAGGTATGCATTGGCGCTGTCTGTGACCAAGCAGGAGGCTCTCCGAATGAGAGATTCATGTGAGAGGTTTTCCACATGCTGGAATAGAAAGGTGTCTTTAAGTCATATTAAATTGTAAATAGTACAAAAGCATCATCTTTCACTACTGAAATTTAGTCATGCAATTATTTCTAACTACTTCTAAAAAAGGTAATTATATCCTGACTTCATTATCCCAGAGCTGCATCCCAATTCTGTAACCATTTAGTCACATTTTATGACTAAATCTTTCTTTTTTGCATAATTACATGCAATTTGAATTAATATAATTCTACAAGAGATGCTGAAGTGCCAGATGCTACTATATCAGATTATTTGTTCTCTAAATTCTGTTTAGTTTCAGTGTTGTCAGAAAAGAGATAAATAAACCTAATAAAGAAATATCCTACCTGTGTGAAGGGAACTGAACAGAGTCCGCTGCCCACGCTGAATGTCACTACACCTGTCCGGGTGACCACAGGTGTGCACAGAACCTCGCGGATTGATTTCTTGTTATTGCACAGTGCAGTGGTCGCACCCCTGAAAGCAGAACAATGTACATTTAGAAACAGCTCATAAAGCAATAAACATGTCCACATGCTTATTAATATAAGTTAATATAAAATATACAGTGTACTACTGATAGCTAAATATTAAGCAGTTAATTATAAATGCAATAATATAGAATGTAAGAAATGACCGAAACAAACCTTAATAAAATTGCCATAAAAATTAAATTTTTACATTACGCACACAAAATCCTACAGGAATAAGAGACAGGCAAATCAAATATGAATAATTTTGTCAGTGTCAAGATAGTAATAAGATAACAAGATAGTAGTAATAAATTTCTTTTTACATTTATGAGAGTTTAGGTGTTTCGTAGTTCCACAGCAGTTAATAACATTACAGCACTGAACAGCGGGACGCTTCTCTAACTTTATTGATACTTGCCGGACTTCTTTCCACGCGATTACCTACAAACGACTGTCTGCGTCCGCAAAAAAATAAACCCGTGAATCATTTAGGGTTTTTTTTTTTAGAAATATCTACGTACCTGAAAAAATGTAAGCATGCAGCAGCTCGACGAATCGCAGCCATGTTTGCTTCGCTGTGAAGGAAGTCGGTCCGGCTCTGAAACAGGCCCCTGGATACACACAGACCGCAGTGTCTGAAGGCTTGCATTGTTGCTACTGTGTGCTCTTAAATAGACCGACTGTCTACTTTTCTGCTTTCTCCGCTATATATCCCTCTTCTGTAAAACAGCTTAAATCAACTTTAGTTGATTATATCCTCTAATATATGTAAAGATAAAATCTAAAATCTTGTTCTCAGACAAGGTTGAGTGTTAAAGAAACTTGGAAAGCTTTAGTTGCTCTCAGTGAGTCTGAAGTGAGACTGACTGACCGACGCGTATTTATACCCTGGGGCGCTTGTTGACCTGAGTGCAGGTAGTTTATTGACCGGTGTACTCGAACTCTAATCAGAAAGTCGTTGATTTAAGTTCAAGGAAAGACGTACTTTGACGCACAGCCCATGCACTGCGTCAGCACAAAGTCTAGTGGCCTGCAAGTGAGCTGAATGAGTAGAGCCTTTTAGTAAACACATGTGGGACAAAGGCTGACGAGCACGACAATCCTATCAGTATAAGCAACAACAGACCCGAACAAAGGACAATGAACAGCACTCAAAACAAAACACGACCAGCCTACGTGCACTTAAGTTAAGCCAAAGGGCAAGGATAGGATAAGAGGTAAGGGGCACTGCCGTTTGGAACTTAGCCAGTTGTAAAGGAGAAGACCTCCATTACAAAACAACATGCATTGTTAAGACAAAAAAGCAGGGATTTTAAAGCTGTTTTTATTTCTAATTTATTATGCTTTGATTATTTTTACAAAAAAATATGCTTCAGTATGAGTTTGTTGCTTTTGGGTCACCAGCTGGAGTAGGTCATGGCTTAATTAATACTTGTATAGGATATATTTTATGCATATTAAATATGCGAATTACAAATTTATCATTAAAGGTCATGAAAGTGTAAAATTTACGTTTTTGCTTCATTCATTGTCCAGAAATCTAGATTTGTACGTTGACATGAACTTATACTTTGCATTTTGGGGTGACATGGATTTTTGTTGAGTGTTTAGTTATCATGACTAAGGCTTTCTTGTGGCAATGAAACCTATACCTTACAATACATTTGGTGTTATATAACCAAAACATGGCTGCCTATTAGTCTATTTGTACAGATTTATAATTTTGCACCAGATACATTGATGTAACAAATAATGGGCTGGAATGAATGATTTGGTGATAGTTTTGAGCACATTTTTTTCAGTTTTTATGAATAAATTTGGAAATAATGTGTAGGTGCATGTTTGTAGACCTTCAAAGGCATTTTTTACCTGTGAAAAGAGTTCACACATTACACTTATTATAGTTTAGCTAGTGGATTATCACCCATGATTATTTTACTGATAATACAGTGAAATAGTTGTACAGTGGTCTTTATCAGATTATCATCTACAGAAAGGTGTTCATTGCAGTGTAATATCTAATTGTCATCGAATGTCTCACTGAATTCTAAGGTTTGAACTGGAGGACAATCAAGTAGTCAAATAACATAATATTCATGTCTAATCAAGAAAGGCATATTGTAAAGGGGCATCTTGCAATAAGGTCTTATATAAATAATCAGTGCCTTCTCTGCATTGTTAGAGATGGTCTGTTCACTATTAAAGACATTCACAACAATGTGAACATAAGGTCTCACACGGAGTTCACTGTAATGTACGCAAACACTAAACACTTCAGCAGATAAGAAAGTTGACAAACTATTGATTTTCGGTTTCAAATGTGTTGCACGTTAAGTTTCAGCAGGGTCCCTCAGGCCACACTTCACACTCTTCACACACTTCACACCATACATCATAGATATTAGAAGCACGATGTAAAAAGATAGAAAATGATGTCAGAGGTACTGTTTGACATTTTGTTCTGTATAATACATAATGAAATGCCAATTTACTGTCCAGAACTGTTCCATTAACCTTAGCAGATTTTAGTTTAGTTAACAAAAATCAGCTTTTAAAGTCCATATTTCTGCTGGTGAATTTTCTGTTTATATATTCTGACAATCTGTAATGCATTTCAGATTTTCTCCTGGCTCTTTAACTACTGCAAACATAAAAACACCTGTTTAACCATGTTCCTTATTTAATAAATATGACTGTGGACACCTTTGAAGACAAAGAGGTACTTTGGAAGCTCATTTGCTTTTGCAAACATAATCAAATAGTGCATATTCATATACACTCTCAGATTCACACAGTAGTGATAATGATACAATAGAATTAACAATAAAAAATATTTTAATGAGTACAGCCCAGTGCATGATGATCCATTTTAGAGCTTGCATGAACAATGTAAACATTTTTGGTGCATGTCTTATAATTAATGGAAATAACAACAGACCATTTACAGAAAACAAAAAAAAAACCTTAATGACAACAACCTAACTAAAATACACTGAGACTTCAGTTGCTTTGATATCTTTAGATAAAACTTGAACACCCTGGCAGTGGTTAATTTCTGGCACATATTATTTAAATTATTTAAACAGTTTTTGGTATATGTAAAAATTTCAGAGTGCTAGGGAGCTGAACAACAGAGGAGTACCATGCAAAATTTCTTGCACCCCACAAGATTTAAGCTCTCAAATTTTACCAAGGTTTTTGGGCCTTAATTAGTTTATTAGTACTCTATTTGGCTGTCATTGATAGGAAAAGCTAGGTTTAAATGTTTTATACATTATCTGAATCCTCACACCTTGTCCCAACAATCAATGGCCATGGGCACCACATATATATATATATATATATATATATATGTATATATATATATATATTAGGGCTGGGACGATATGGCCTAAAATCAATATTGCGATATATTGAGCAGTTCACCTCGATAACGATAAATGGACGATAATACTAATACACACATACCACAAAAATAAAGAATGTGTTAGGCCAACAAATACTTCAGCCAGTTATATTGATGGTACAATTCCCCTTTAATTACCACTTTAACTTTAAAGCATAAATAAATGAAGAAAATGTCTTGGACAGAAAACCATTAACCTTATTAATACACTCACTCCTGAGGTGGTATTTAGAATTTACATCAAAAAGCTCCTGATTTGTAAGTTTACAGTCAATATGCTTTCTGATGTTGCATCTGTTCATAAGAACTTTGCACATAGGACATTTTTCCTGCATTTTCCCACATCGGTGAATAGTGCATCCTGAAACATGAGAAAATAAATTCTATAAAGTGTGCAGCCATAAAAATAATTGTAGGTCTGTGAAAGTCTGATATTTATATAATTAGTCTGATATTTATATTATATACAGCTATGACATGTCCGGCATTGTAGATAACTATTATATGTTAGATATTGTGTGACTTATTGTACAACTTATGTGTCAAAAGACTGTTATTGTTGTGTTAACTGACTTACCTTCATGTTGGACTGCTTGGTTAAAATGTAGTTTGAGATGACTCCTAAGTTTACTGGCTGATGTTGGCTTATAATACTCTATGGAGCAAAACGGGTAATGATATTTGTCGCAGCATGTGTCACATTGCTCATATATATCGGCAACGATCTTCCTTCTTGTATGGAAATATGCATTGCAACACATAACCGTCGCAAACCTCCTTTAACATTCGCAGCTTACATGTGTTTACCGCGTATGCGCTGCCACTGGAAAACTGCTGGCGTAAATCCGTGGCTCTGCAGTTAAACCATTCTCTGTAGGGCCCGCACTAGTAGTACCCGCCAAAAAAGACAAAACAACTTTTGTTTTCTTTTTTTTAAGACACCGAAAATACTGACATGGGCAAAATGACGTCGGTTATTGTCATAAATTTCGGTATCTGTAAATTTTCGGTTTATCGCCCAGGCCTAATATATATATACATATATATAAAATGAAGATTTAGCAGATTGGTGATGCACAAATGTTCACCTGTACAAATGTCCTTCATTTGTAAGAATCATCAGAACAAACACTTTCCTCCATCTTCACCATATAATTCAACATTAGATCTATTCAAAGGTACATCTAAACAAGCCTGATGCATTTTCTTGTGGATGTTTAACTACAATGAGCAAAGATGCATTTGGAGAAAAAAGTGAAGATTTCATGAAATAGACATCCCTTCAGCTGTTAAGCATGGGGATGGGTCAATCATGCTTTGTGCTTGTGTTGTAGCAAAGGGAACATTTCACTGGTAGAGGGAAGAATGGATTCAATTAAATAACAGCAAATTCTGGAAGCAAACATCATGCAGTCTATAAAAAAGCTGAAGCTGAAAAGAGGATGGTGTCTATTAAAGAATAATAATCTTAAACACACTTCAGTGTCGACACTGTTCTACCTCAAGAGGAGCAAGCTGAAGGTTTTGCCATGGCCTTCACATCCCCCAACCTAAACTGTGAATACGTGTAGATACAGTAGACCTCAACATAGCAGTGCATGCAGATGGCGCAAGAATCACACAGAACCAGAAGCCTTTTACAAGAATAAACGTGAAAATCCCTCAAACAACTGAAAAACTCAGCTTGCAACAAAAGGTGTTTGAGTTGTGGGACTTGTCAAAAGAAGTGTAAATAAGTGTTGACTATCCAGAGTGCCCAAACTTTGGTCCCCTTTCTTTTTGCTATTTTGAAATGGGAAAAGGTGTTAATAAAAAAAAAAAAATCTTTTACTTAAAATATTAAAGAATTATTTCACCTTTAACCTAGTGCCTTTTGGAAAGCAGGGCTGCACAAACTTGTAAAACGTAACACTTATATATATCCTGAAGTACGATTGTGAATTGTTGATTTATTAAGGTTGTGTTGTTAATGGCCTTAGGCTATGTTAAGTTCAATGGCATAATGAACCATAGATATTGGGGCATTCTGGCCGAAACATTGGCTACCTCTGCTTGTGTACCTTGGGTCCCAGTGGAGTGTCCAGCATGATAATGACAGCACAAAATCAACAAGAATAGTTGACTGAGAACAAAACTCACATTTTGCAATGATGATTCTTTATCGTTAGCCTTCATCTTAAGAAGAGAGTGTTCCAGTGGATACATCACTATATGCATGCAACGTCATATCATATATTTAAATCAAAATTCTTGTTTTTTTATAATATTGCATTGAAAGGTAATGATGTGTAATGGGCACTATTAGATGTTCATCCATGATTTATTGACTTCTTTGACTGCACTGAACAGATTTTGTGCATTTTTACCTTATCGTGCTTGTGGGACATTAATGATTTAATAGTACATTTGGAAAATTTGCTATGCCATGAAGCTCACAGCATAAAAGTGGTCTATCAGCAAAGTGTTTCGCTGTTTACTTTGAGTGTGATTTGAATTTGCTTGCCATGTCTGCATCCAGTAATGGATACTGAATGTATCTCTAGCCTGACATAAACAAATTTTAAATGCCCCCACAAAAGTTATGCATTTTTGCACAGGATATTTTCTGCCACCATTAGAGGTATAAGAAAACAATTATTGACAGTACTTTTGAGTAACTCAATATTGTGATTTGTGATACTATATTGAATCTTAAAAGTGTGATATTCAATGAACAATTTACATGGAAAGATTGTTGACAGACAGTGGTTCATTTTGTGTTGTTTAAACCCCTGAACACTAAATAGCAGTGTTTTCAGCCAATAGACTCTTCTATTCCAACAGAAACAAGTAATGTAATTGTGCATTTCTGACAGTGTTCAGATTTTTTAAAGATCACAATGAACTTTGTGGTATACCTTGCATGCAGTGCCACAATATATTGAACTGTAGCCCATGTGTCATGATTCACCAGGCTTTTGTCATTACACAGCTATAGCTGAGATATGAACCTGCTGCCCAGTTATATCTTTGCATAAATGTAGAACAAGTCATCTTTAATCAAGGATAATAAACTTTTACAAACATTTAAACCTGCAAGGTTGTGTGCAGTGGTGGTATGAGGGGTGTAGTTATCTCTCTGGAGTCTAATCAGAACAAAAAGTCTTCAAGTGTGAATTTGTTTTCCATCTTTTTTTCTAGTTATCAAAGGTAGCAGTTGATGGCAAGTTGCCAAACAATCCTTAGTGAAAGTTTTACAGAAAAGGAAAAAAACATCAAATTAGACTCTTGCATAATATCCTGAATAATAGATGACCATATTATTTATTCTTGCAAAACATTGCGTAATTATACAGGAAATATAGGAAAACAGAAAAATGTTTAATTAACAAACAAGTGTCATTAATGAAGCTGACCCTTTGAGGCTTGAGTATGTATTTGAATTGCACTAGGCCTTATAATGAACATTAGATAAGGGTTAATTAGCAGAAAAATACAGTGCCTTGCGAAAGTATTCAGCCCCCTTGAACTTTTTCACATACAAGTTACGTAATTAGTTAATAGAGTCCAGCTGTGTGTAATTTAGTCTCAGTATAAATACACCTGTGAAGGTCTCAGTGGTTTGTTAGGGAACACTATTGAATTGAACTGTAAACCTACCAATACAAGGTGGTCCACCTAATCTGACAGACTGAGCAAGGAGAGAACTGGTCAGAGAAGCAGCCAAGAGGCCCATGGTCACTCTGGAGGACACAAGAAGTGCTGTTTACAGTTTGCCAGAAGACATGTAGGCTTGTAAACAGCACTTCTTATGTCTTTCTTTCAACAACGGTTTTCTTCTCGCCACTCTTCCATAAAGGCCAGATTTGTGGAGTGCACAACTTATAGTTGTCCTGTGTACAGATTCTCCTACCTGAGCTGTGGATTTCTGCAGCTCCTCCAGAGTGACCATGGGCCTCTTGGCTGCTTCTCTGACCAGTCTGTCACTTAAAATCTCAATGAAATACATTTAAGTTTGTGGTTGTGAGGTGACAAAATGTGAAAAAGTTCAAGGGGGTCGTATACTTTTGCAAGGCACTGTAAGTGCAACAAAGTTCCCCAACTAATACAAGTTATGATGATAAAGTAAGAAATACAATTATATATTAATATGGTCAAAATGCATGTAAAAATGCAAAATGACTGTAAATAAATTGTGGTTCTCCTTGCTTGCATTACCAATAACAGTTTCACTATCATTACCCTCGGTCAAGGTACACTGTACATATGTGATAACATGTTCTGAACACACCACACAGATGTCTTGTATACCATGATAGCAAAAAGAAAACATAAGGACAGATGCATGCATACATATTTTTCCAAATATACTCAAAACACTTTCCTTTCAGCAACTTAATGTGAATTGCTGTTTGCACTATTGTTTTATGTGAAGCAAATACAGTACCAGTCAAAAGTTTAGACTCACCCTCTCATTCAGTGTTTTTATTTTTATTTTTTTCGTACATTATAAATTAATACTGAAGTCATCCAGATTATGAAGGAACACATGAATCATGTAGTAAACTTAAAATTAAACAAACCAAAATGTTTTAGATTTTAGATTCTTCAAAGTAGGCACCTTTGGCTTTGATTGCAGTTTTGCACACTATTGGCGTTCTGTCAGCTTCATGATGTAATCATCTGTTATTACACAATTATTTTTCAACAGTCCTGAAGCAGTTCCCAGAGGAGCTAAACATTTGTTGGCTGCTTTGCCTTCACTCTGCGGTCCAACTAATCCAAAACCATCTCAATTGGGTTTAGATTAGGTGATTGTGGAGGCCAGGTCATCTCACGCAACACTTCATCACCCTCTTTCTTGGTCAAATAGCCCTTACATAGCCTGGAGGTGTGTTTGGGGTCATTGTCCTGTTGAAAAACAAATGATGGTCCCACTAAGCACAAACCAGATGGGATGGCATGTCACTGCAAAATACTGTGGCTTGGATTTTAGATTAAGATTAAAATTCACCAATTTGCCAATGTGATTTTTCACACAATGGAATTTGACCTCCACATTTAACCCATTCATGCAGTGAAACACACACACACTAGTGAACACACTAGGCTGTGAGAATTTTTGTGCCCAAAGCAGTGGGCAGCCCTTGTCCACCGGCGCCCGGGGAGCAGTTAGGGGGTTAGGTGCCTTGCTCAAGGGCACTTCAGTCATGTCCTGTCCGGGGATTGAACAAGACCAGATCCTTACCACTAGGCCATGGCTGCCCCCATTTTGAATAAACTTACAACAGTGTCACCAGCAAAGCACCCTCATATCATCACACTTCCTCCTCCATACTTCACAGTGGGAACTACACATGTAGGAACCACCCACTCACCTTTTCTGCGTCTTACAAAGACATGGAGTTTGGAACCAAAAATCTTAAATTTGTACTCATTACACCAAATGACAGATTTCTATTGGTGTAATGTCCATTCCTTGAATTCCATGGCCCAAGCTATTCTCTTCCTCTTGTTGTTCTTAGAAGTGGCATCTTTGCAGCAATTCTTATTCTGTGCAACAGAAGTAGCTTTTGGTCTTCCTTTCCTGGGGTGGTCCTGATGAGAGCCAGTTTCATCATAACATTTGATGGTCTAACATGTGACTGCACTTAATGATACTTTCAAAGTTCTTGAAATTTTTCGGATTGACTGAGCTTCATTTCTTAAAGTAATGATGAACTGTAATTTTTCCAGAGCAAAACTAAAAAACAAACTAAACAAACAAATTGTCAATATGATCTTTCAACAAGACAATGGTCCTTGGCACAAACTTGTGACATTCTTGAGCAAAATATGTTTCATTCTAGTCATAATGGGCTTGGAGGTTAATATGTTTGCCCTATCTGGGCTGAGGTTCCATGTTCCCTGTGGGTTTCCATCCACTGTCTAAAAACCATGGAGGTCAGGTATATCAGTTACTCTACATTGCCCCAATGTGTGTATGCTTGTGCTCAGCAATAGATTGGTGCCCTGTCCTGGTTTTGGCTAACATAGCGAAATGCCCTGCTCAAAGCCTAATGGAGGGGTATGAGGACCCACTGTGAACCAGAACTGGATTAAAAAGTTAAGATGATCGATGGTCATAATGTTAAATGTTTGAAATTGTATGCATTTTTGCAATTATAATCTACTGGAGCTAACTTTGCCTATCCATACTCATCAAACATTACTTGGATCTATAAAGATGACAAGCATAGAGTGTGAAATCGCTCCCTGGAGTAATGAAGTTCACAGTAAGTTATGCTGTGACACTAGAACTCAATAGTCACCCGAATAGTCAAGTTAATGGACTGCAAACATGTCTTGACTAATCAACTCCACTGGGTAAATGGAAAAATTGTATAAATACAAGTTTTGGGCAAAGCCAGTTCATTGTAACACTATTGCAGAGCATACAGTCCCACGCACTGGTAAAAATTCAGTGTTAATTGTGTTATAAAAGGATGCCTGCAGTATAGAATGTTTCACACAGAAGAATTAACTCTTCTGACAGTGTTTGTGCTTTTGGTAACTCCCTTAATTTACACCAACAACAGAGGTCTGCCAACACTAATGACTGTCAAATTCCTACTTTACTGGAGTGAATAAGTTTTCATATAAGTGATTTTACTGTGTACAGTTATTTACACTTGACTGGTGTTCTCATTCTGTGGGTTTACATAAGAAGCTGTTGATATGTGATTCCACAACCAGAATCGTGATACGTGAGCATTGTGCAAGGTGCATATGCAGACTTTTACAAGGCATTTATGAGGGTCTTTTATGACATCAAGGAACTGAATTGTCAACTCAGATCTTTGTTTTTTGCGGTCTTGCTGAAGAAGAACAATAACAGATACATTACTTAGTCAGCAAAAAGCTCTTCCGAAGGAAGCAGTGGCCTTGGGAATGAGTTAAAAAATAATTGCACTGAATGTATGAGGTGCGCTCTTTCTCCATTCTGCAGAAATGCATTGCACGTAGTCTTTCATTATGTAATCACATCCCATGCTCTCTCATTCTTCTCACAGATTAACATACTTAAAAGAACATTACTGCATTAATCAACTTGTAAGCCTAAAATGTTTTTGTTTGGCCACCAATATAAATGTAAAATCACAAAATTAATCGTATTCTAATATTGTAGAAAATAGTCCTCATTTAACTTAATCTCTGACTCTGCTTCATGAAGCACATAGACATGATAATTCCCATATGTTTCAAGATAAAAGATCAGTGCACCACAAAAGCATCACATGAAACCTTTTGACTCATAACTCACTTATAACTAATACAAGTCTATGGTCAAGCAAATTCAAACCATATGTTACAGACTTGGCAGGAAGTTGAAAAACATGGAAGTATTCCTTAAAAGGCCAAAATACAGCTTTTCCCACGAAAGTGTCTTTAGTTTTGACTCTAATAGGTTCAGTATACTGTACTTAGGACACTATTTTGTCTCATTATGTTAGTATAGAAAAACAGAACTTTCATAAAGTATCAGGTTCAATGCACTAAAGAAAACCGGTGGCTGTGTGCTGTGCTCTTGCTGTCCCCATCGGTGACGCATGTCTGAGGAGGAGCATCTCTGAAAGCAACCTTGTTTGCCATACAGAACAAACAGAGAAAGCAGAAAACCAGGGTTATCTGTTAATAATTAATGGTTCTGTTAGAATTTAACAGCCACAAACTCTTTGCTGTTGAGAAAGATTTCAGCTTTGCCTTGTTTTTGAAAAGGTATAGCAAAGACCATTCTGAGAGGCTGCATCAGTTTTATGAGCTTGCATGTTCTACAGGTTTGATATTTGTTGTCACTTAGCTATTATTACAACTACCAGTCTATGCAGAAATTCTCTGTTAACTTTCCCTTTTACATGTCATATCAATACTATGTACAATGTATCCATTGTATTTTACATTTTGAACACAACAACTGCCCTTTACATACTGTGAATGTTTTGAAAACAATAGATCAATAGAAATAGAAATGCATGTATATTATGTACAATGAAAGTCAGCAAAGTCTACCTTTTCTGTAAAGTTGACTATAGTAATAATATAATAAAACATATTAATGTACATAACATGCATTACGTTGTATTAGCTGATGGAGATTGCTAAACAGAGGTGAAAAAATGCATTGATTGTGTAACATTGATTTGAATGTATTGATTTAACTGCATCCATCCTGGAATATTCAAATCATTTTCATGACAGGTAAAAAAACTTCAGTGAAGGGTGCATTCAATACATCCACTGATCACCAGTTAGAATGTTCTAGACAGAACACTATACAGGGTAGCAGTGGGGAAGACAAAAGAGCAAATTCAGACAACATTTACATTGAACCTTTTCCCATATAAACAATCTATTATAGAGTATTATAATATATTCATATTATAATTACATTTAATAAAAGAAACATCAACAATGAAGGCTACTAGCAACAGTAAAATATATATTTTAGGCATATCTTCTATGTTCTAATGTAGTTTGTCATGAGTATAAATATAAACCTTTATTTGATTTATTAGTTATTGTTTAAGTTGTTTCTATTTTATAGAATTATTGTGTAAAATGGAAATAATTATATTAATAATTATTAAAATAATAATATTACATTTATACACAATCATTCTGGTAGTTTCATCTGCTATCTTTGTTGTGTGAGGAAATTGTGATGCATTGTGGTTACATTTGCCTGTAAGTAGTGTACATCGGTTGTACACTATGGGTCTGTCTCAGTACTTAGTGAGGTCTATACATAGACAGCATTTTACATCACAGTAGCGCACCCCAGAGAACACAGCAATTGAAGATTTTGACTGAATATTGGCAGCATGAAATATTTCCTCACTCCTTCAGCAAGCAGCAATATGATTTTTAAATGTAAGTTGTTCTTACATTTAATTCTACTAAAACTGCTATAAAAACTGCAAGAGCAAAATCTATGTTGGTGACATGCTGAGGTGAGTTTGACAGCTGAGCTAAGTAAATGCCGGTTAAGTACAGTGGGCATGAATTAGTGATGTCATCACTGTCTAGACCATTCATAAGAGTGGATGATGGTTAGAACGCTGACTAGACATATCTACATATATACTGCCTAATTAGACAGCTCACTAGGTATTGAGAGAGACCTTATATTTACAGTGCACTGTGGGTTACAATACAGTGTACTATATAGGAAATTTAATTGTTCACTGAGAATATTTACTAAACGGCCAACACCCTAAACAGAACAGTAAACAGTAAATATTTCAGACACATCCTTGGTTTTTATTTGACTTCTGTGGAAATACTTTCTCCCATCACATTCATGTATGCATTTTCAGAAGTAAATCTAAATATCAGAATAATCCGATTGATGCATATAATCAAATCAAAATTAACATGTAATATTCTACCAATACAAGCAATTCAGATCCTGATAAAACCTCTCTGTAGTCCTGAAACTGGGGTGAGACCTATCATGTCTACTGACGGATTCAAGGAAGGCTGTATGTTTCTCAAAGTGATGTTTCTGTAAACTGCAGTTACACCTATCTTTTCTCATTCTTAATCATCCCTAGATTAAAAACTGCCCTTGTCTCTCTCCTCATCTCTCTGTCTAATATGTCTAATGTGTGCTGAGAGTTCTGGTGAGGACTGCCTGCCACTGCACCATCCAGGTGGATGCTGTACATTGGTAGTGGATGTGGAGACTCTCTAATATATATCCCAAATATCAGAACACAATGAGTGTCTAGGAAAGCACTATATGCATACATGTATACACTGTACATACATGTTATTTTAATCAATTATTACATACATGTAATAATTTATTCATGGTTTTATTATAAATTAATATTAATTTTATTATTTTATTGTTAATAACAATTAATAGTTATTATTAGTATATTATTAATAGTAACTATTAATTATTAATAAAATACTTTTTTTACTAATATTTTGATATTTATTAACCCCCATACCCCCCCCCCACCTGAACTCAAAGCAGTTTTGTGTCCCCCACCTCTGAAGTCAAAATTTTGCCCCTGCAATATAGTGTGGTGTACTGAGAACTCCCAAAGTATAAAACTAAAAAGTAAATGCAGATGTTTTTTTAACAGAATGTTTACAGCACATACTAGCAAGTCAGCATTGTATTATTAATCTTTTTCGGTAAACTGTGTGTGGTTCAGTGACTAATGGATGACATTTTGCACAGTGATTCATTAGCATAGTTATATACAATTTCATTTTACTGCTGTGTTGGAACTTGATAGGCAGGAAATAATTGTAAAAAAAAAAATCTCAAGTTCGAGTGAAAAACACACATATTCAGTTTCACTAGTACTTGAATAATCTTGCAAAATACTACTTGAGTATAGTGATAAAGTACAATCACTTTTTCCCACCCCAATGTTATGCTTGAGATAAATGCAGTATGTTCTTTGAGTTTTCTGGATAACCTGAGTAGTAGATACTGTAGGTGTGGGCAATATTACAAGGTGTTATCATTGTTGTGATAAGTTACATTACACTGTTTATCATGGGTAACTGTACCTGTGAAAAAGAAAAGTCATTACGCTGGCATATTTTCAAAGCCTTAGAGTGTGGCACTCATATTTAGTGGTGATTTTTATTTGGCTGATGTTAACTGTGTGCTGTTGTTCCATTGGCATTGTAACCACTTGTCTTTCCTCATGCCCTCAGCAGATGGCACTAGAGTGTGTATGACAGAATGAGAGAAAGAAAGGTTTGTGTTAGAATTAAAGCAACAAAAAAAAGAAGCTTGCTTGTTTTATTGTGTACAGAGGCCTACTTTTTGGACAAGTGAAGGTCATGAACACTCAGTAAAGGCATATATATATATATTGTGAACTGTTAGTTTATACAAACTGGATTCCAAAAACGTTGGGACACTACACGAATTGTGAATAAAAACTGAATGCAATGATGTGGAGATGGCAAATGTCAATATGTTATTCGTAATAGAACATAGATGACAGATCAAAAGTTTAATCTGAGTAAATGTAACATTTTAAAGGAGAAATATGTTGAAAAATTTCACAGTGTCAACAAATCCCAAAAACGTTGGGACAAGTAGCAATAAGTGGCTGGAAGAAGGAAATTGAGCATATAACGAACAGCTGGAAGACCAATTAACACTAATTAGGCCAATTGACCACATGATTGGGTATAAAAAGAGCTTCTCAGAGTGTTAGTGTCTCTCTGAAGCCATGATGGTAATATGATCACCAATTCCACCATTGCTGCGCAGAAAGGTGCAGCAATACTAGAATGGTGTTACCCAGCGTAAAATAGCAAAGACTTTTAAGTTATCATCATCAACCATGCATAACATCATCAAAAGATTCAGAGAATTTGGAACAATCGCTGTGCGTAAGGGTCAAGGCCGTAAAACTCTACTGGATGCTCGTGATCTCTGGGCCCTTAAACGTCACTGCACCTCAAATAGGAATGCCACTGTCAAGGAAATAACAGAATGGGCTCAGGAATACTTCCAGAAAGCATTGTCAGTGAACACAACAGAGTTGTTCCCCTCTGGCATTTCCTCTTTCCAATGTTGTATTTATACCCTGGACAGGGTGCCAATTTATTACTGACCACACACATAAAAATACACATATTCACACCAGGACTATTTAGAGTAACCAATTCACCAGATCTTCATGTTTTTGCACTGTACAAGGAAGATGAAGACCCTGGAGGAAACCCATGCAGGCATGGGGAGACAGATGGGGACTCAACCCCAAAACCCCAACACTGAAAGGCAAACATGCTAGCCACCATGCCACCTCTAATTTGGTTTCATCCATCAAAAACATTCCAAAAGATTTTGTGGATAATCTGAAAGAAATGTATGCACCTCTGAGCCATAATTTACAAAAATACATTTTTAGATCAAAAACGTCTCTTCACAATATTGTAAAACAATGTCTCAAGAAGCATGAGTGTAATCATTATAGATATGTAGTAGCTTTTTGTGAGGTCTTAGAGGCATTAAAATATATGGATTCTATCAGCACTACTGTTGTTAGGGTTCAGGGGCCTTCTAGACTGTTACTTTAGGTTGGTTAGCTTTTGTTGTGTTCCATTTATATTGTCTGTGCTTCCCTTGTGTTATGACCTGCCATCTGTCTGTTTAATTTTTGTCTTCACCTTTCTAGTGTTGTACAAACCGGATTTCAAAAAAGTTGGGACACTAAACAAATTGGGAATAAAAACTGAATGCAATGATGTGGAGGTGCCAACATCTAATATTTTATTCAGAATAGAACACAAATCACAGATCAAAAGTTTAAACTGGGAGAATGTATAATTTTAAGGGAAAAATATGTTGTTTCAAAATTTCATGGCGTCAACAAATCCCAAAAAAGTTGGGACAAGGC
>BRDA01045117.1:0-10196 GCA_036984385.1 Crenuchus spilurus
TGAATAAAATATTAGATGTTGGCACCTCCACATCATTGCATTCAGTTTTTATTCACAATTTGTTTAGTGTCCCAACTTTTGTGGAATCCGGTTTGTGTATATATATATATATATATATATATATATAAATAAATGCATGTTATAGTGCATGTTAAATAAAAATAAAAAGATTCAGCATTTATCTCACTATGGTTAGTGCTCTAAAACGACTAAAAAATTGTTACTATTATTAATAGACATTTATAATAATAATAATAATAATAATTATTATTATTATTATTATTATATTGATTATGACTGTATTATATTGATTGTATGACTGTTATTTTCACTAGGCTTATTATTCACATCTTTAGTATATAATTTTAGGTGTATATTCGCTACTAAATCCCTGCTTTGCCCCAGGTGTGGACGTGCTGCTGTCTGTACAGGAGTCGCTTTTGTTCACGCGCTGCACTGTTTTCTGTCCGCAGTCAGCCTCTCTCGCTCTCTCTCTCTGACCCACCGCAACCCCGCCGGAGGGCGGAGCCCCAGCGCTGTTTATCAGCCTGTATGCGTGCGTGTGTTTGGAGGGGGGCTCTGCCCCCCACTGAGGGGTCGGTCTGATAGAAAATGGCCGAGACAGAGACGAGCAGCACGTGGGTCTCCATCACAATCATCAGTGCTTCACATCAGCGTCTCAGTGCTGGAGAAAAACACAAGAGCAGTTCTCCAGTGTTCCCTCATATCATTACCGTTTTATTCCTATTTACTACGCGCAGCAACACAAACAGCAGCTGAGGAAAAACAGTCCGCTCTGCTGAGGGGAAACTACTGCTGGAAACGAGACAAATCCAGACTGAAAGCAGAAAGCAGGCGGCTCGCTAGACGTGAGCCAGACGGGGCGGAGCCAAGCGCGCGCCCCGCCCAATACTCCGCCCCATGGCGCAGTCTGGTCCCTCCCTACGCCTCGTCTCAATTCACTCCAGCTCGTATTCGTAGTTTTACAGCAGACATTGTCCCAGAGCAGCTTTCTCCAGAAACCCAGACGTCTAATGAGCAAGTCGAGGGCAGTACAAACTCCACAAGAACATGAATGAGGAAGACGCTCCCTAAGAAGAACTTATCTAAAGAACCAAGAGGAACCAAAGCTCAACCCATCTTTGTCTGATCAGTACAGGATAGTACAGTTAGAATACAGTGGTGATAAAGATCAAACCAGACATCAGTACGATCAGAAATAAAGATCTGAGTCCATACTGTGATAGACATGCAAAACAAACACACACTGACACAAATTATCTGTACAGCAATAGAAAAACAGACCTTTACAGATGATTCGTGTGTCTGCTCTTACTATTTACAGGTCTGTTAGGTAAATGAAAATGTTTTGTTCTAGATACTACTGACATTTCTACTAAATTCCAGTTAAAATGGCCTCGGAGCATTTATTTAGAGAAAAATGTGTTCAGACCTGTTCACATTCATGTTTTATTCAATAATCCATATTTGGTGGAATAAGTCTAATTGGTTCTCTCACACTGCTTTGGGTGGAGATTTGGGTGACTTTCTGCTGCTCTTGGAGCAAAAACAAAATCAAGCCATGATGCCTTGTGACTTCTTGATCACATTCCAGAGGTTTTCAGTGGGGTTCACGTCTGGAGATTTGGGGTGCTCTCTTTCTGTACATACATATGAGATTATATGAGAACAAGGTGGCGTCGCATTGCATCCCAGCATGAATGACTGTGGGGGGGGGGGGGGTAGGGTGCAAAAGGGAGGAGGCGGGGCACGTAGGAGGGGCCACTGCACGAGGGGGGAGGGGCGGGAGGTGTAGGAGGAGGGCGGCACGAGCGCTACAGCTCCCTCCAGTCTTGCTCGCGCGTCTTTTGTCTCCTCACTCGCTTTTGTTTAGCCATGCCTAGCCTGCTGCTCCTAGCAGGGATCATGGAGAAGAATGGGGGCTACGGCGGGGACCTAGCCGCCTCGGGCTTCGGCGCCGAGGGCCTCCTCGCCCCGCCGCCGGACGACGACGAGGACGAGTCGCGGGCGCTCCGCGTGGCTCTCGGCCAGCTCTCCCTGCTAGGGCTCGGGGAAAGCGAGGAGGGCGGCGGGGCGGTGCAGGAGCGCGGCGGCGCTGGCGGCGGGAGTAACAACAATAACAACGGAGGAAGCACGCATCAGCCTGGGCACGGCAGTGGCGGAGGGGCCGGAGGAGGTGGTGGTGGTGGTGGTGGGGACGCGGGCATCCTGCAGAGCAAGAGCAAGTTATGCGCGCTGTATGACGGCTCTGCCAGCGAGACGAAGGCGCGGGGCTGCAACATCACCGAGTGCGTTCCCGTGCCAAGCTCTGAGCATGTGGCCGAGATAGTGGGCCGACAAGGTAAGAAAGAGAAAGGAACAAAAAAACTTGAGAGGCCTCACATGCCGCTTTGCAAGACAACAAAAAAAGCTGCAGCTTGATTTCACTCACGCTGGAAAGGGAGTGGTGCTGCATGTTTTTGTTATTCAGACGAGACGCTGCTGCCACGCTGTAGAGGCATTCAGCAAGAAAGAAGATGAAACACACGTAACCGAAAGCAGTCAAGTCTCCAGACAAGCACATGTGTTAGAGAGTGTCCAGTTTTGAGGGAAATAGCAAAAAAGCTCCAGCCCAAGCCGCTTTCCTGCTCGGTTTTATTCGACATACAGCGCTGTGGCAGCGTGCACACTTTGAGGCGCTGGAAGCGCGCGCTTCCTTTGTCGTCTGAGCGCGAGGGAGTGTTTTTAAAAAAAGACCGTTAACCGTTAGCACGAGAGACCTGAGGCGCTAGCGTGGCTAACTTTGTGCTTTATAGTCGACATCTTTGTGACTTTCTGTTTTATACGTGTTGTTGTGGTCTACAGATGACATTACAGTCAGGCTACGTTTGTTTTCTTCAAGTTGTCAACACTGTTTCTTTGTGGGGGGCAGAGAACAGCACTAACATTAGTTGTTGACAAAGGCGAGTGGGCTTCAAATGTGGCTTTGATAAGTTACATCCTGCTTGGGTTGTGTCTTGGCACTTTGTGAAGAGTCTCCAACACTTTAGTTGAAGATTTTCAGTTAAGGTGTCAAACAAAGGCAGGTGGATGGTAGAGGGTGATGCTGTGGTGCCTACTGGTGGTGTCTGGTCGTCACATGAAAACATGACTCATGTGGATGTTAAAGCTGAAGTCTTTTGTTTAAAAGCTACTGCAGACCACTGAGAATAATGTGACCTGCTCAATGACGTTATAGCCTATTGTTGGGCAGCGCTCTCAAGTTTAAGGTGAGCCACAGCTGCTTATGGAGGCTGTATTGTCTTCTCTCTGTTGTCCTGCTTTGTATGGTCAGCCTTCCTTCTGACTTCCTATGAAATAGCTGCTTTATTAATCCATGGCTGTGAATGTCGCTGGTGCCAGGCTTTGTTCAGCCTTTGGAGATGATCGGATAAGAAGGGCTGCTGGTGCTCAGAGTCATTGCTCACTGTATGAGAGTCACGCCCAACCACTACAGCATCCTCAGAGCTTTCCTTCTGCCACACACAAGCTCCAGCACCAGCAAAGGGGTCATGGGAGGATCCAGGCAGCAGCAACAACAGCATGGTCCTTTCACCAAAGCTCACACCAACAACACGTAAAACAGAGCACGCCCCCTTGAAAGGCAAGAGCCTAACCCCTTCTGCTGTGTCGTTCCTGTGGATGTGGGCTCATTACTTTTTACGAAAGAGCTTTGCATTTTCAGATCTGGCTTTGGATGGATATGAAGTGTGCCCTTGAATTTTAATGGGGGGGAACGGAGGAGTGCCGTGGGGGTAGGACCACGCGCTCCAAGTGCAGCAGAGGGCTTTGCCTTGACTGTAAAGTGCTGATTAGAAGGATCTGAGAAGAGCTTCTTTTGATTTTAGTGTTTTATTAGTCATTTCAAGTGCAGACATAGTCGTTACAATTTCTTGTTTTAAGGACGTTATCATATACATTTATTAATACCGTGGGTTTGTAGACCTAAGTTGGAACGATTAGTGTGTAAAATTAATTTTTTTAAATGTCTGATTTGGGCATTTCTCCAAATAGGGGCACTGACATTATTATTATTATTTAATATAATTTTCTGTGTCATTTCAGTCACAGTGTTGTGTTATTGTTGACTTTACAGCATCAAGTATAACCAGTGAAAAATAAGCTCTACTTCGAATGTCAACAGTACAATCAATGTGGGCCATCATTCATGGGCACATGGTCCTTTTTCCGTCATTAGGCCACAGTGTTTTCTTGTGTGCTTGTAGGCAACATGCTTGGTCTGAATGGTCGTAGTAAGCATGCTTCATTCACCTGCAGTCACTGCCAATACTGTAAGGGGGGCTGTTGTCCTGCAGTGAGCGGAGCTATTCAACAGTATGAGAGGGGCTGCCCTGCTTGTTGTCACTGCTAGATGCTCCATCTAGATTTTTTGTTTTTGTCTTTTTCATGGCTGTGTGTGTACACAATGAGCCATGATCTGGATGTGAAACAGGCCCCTCAGCCATAGCCTTCACCAAATCCCACCCAGCAGCCAGGCATATAAGAAGCATCACAGCAACAGACATCGCTATGCTGCATGTGAACCATTCAAGCAAATTCTCCTATACAATACTGCTGCAATTCTTTCTAGATTGCTACACACCATAGAATCAAATATTTCAGAAATAATTATTCATCAATTTCCCCCCCATGAGTCTGTTTTGAATTACTTTTTGAATTTTTTTACACGCATCTTGTATATTCCCTTGTCCTCAGGTGACCTTTCCCCTATTAACATAATGAATCCATAACCTGTAATGAATGCCACCAAGACATGTACCTATGCATAACAGTACTGGTGAATATGTTTCTATAACAGTCTGCATTGTAGTAAATGTTTTAAATGGCTGTTTATTAATGGTGAAAATTAAACCTTGCTATCTGTATATGTATATGAATACTGAATGAATAGTAGGCCTGTTACTTAGACCAGTCAAGGCATGTGGAAAGAAAGATTATTTATTAGTGATTAATACTTCGTATGACATTGTAATGCATCAATAATCATTTAATATTTCCACTGAAAATTGAATAATGTTGCAGTTTCGTAAAAACAGCAGACGAGATTTTGCCAGTTTACAGATGCTCAATTTCACATTAAGCATATTTTTCTCTAATACTACATCAAAAGGACTGTTGACATAGATATGGTCCAAGGTGACCTTATAAGACCTGAACATTAACATTTACAGCCAATAACGAAATGTGATGCAGTTCTGTTTTAGCATATCATTAACATAACATTAAATATATACAATCATTTCACACTAACTGTGTAATGATTCATCATGTACTGTGACTCAGGGTCTATACTGTGTTGCAAATTTAAATATTGTCTAAAGGGAAATAATAGTGATAATTATACAATCTAATCTAAAGATTTTGAAGAATCTTTTGTTTGTTTTAATTGTCATGTAATTATCATATAAGAATGTCATTTCGAGAACATATCATTATCAAAATACATCATTACAGAGCTAATTTAAACATTTACAGGTATAGGACAATTTGCTTTGAACCAATCCTTTGACATTTTTTCTGAAGTGCACCTTATTACCTGACTTATTAATAGTAACTTGTTAATTACACCTGACCATGAAAGCATAACAAGAGCGTGGGGAAAATGGAATTTCTGATATCAGGGAATTAATAATATCTCAGCCAGTGTGTTCTGCCTGTAATAATGCACTGGGGTGTAATGTAATTCTTATTGTCACTGTCAATAAAGCCTTGTATCTACAAAATGGTAACTGTATAAGGAGCACAGGTGGAAGTTGGAAAATGGTGTAGAAATTAAGACTTTGATATGGCTGTGACATTACACGTATCTACTCGATTTGGACACTGAAAATTTAAGATTAAGTCAATCCAGTTAGCTTCTTATTATATGAAATTAGGGTGTATAATGAGACCACTGGTATACAGTACTATTGTATTTCATTAAAGGGCAATATATAATGTTCAATAATAAATAAGTTCACAAGAAGAAATGCAAAAGTACACCAAATAAATTCTGGCCATATAATCATCGTCACTTACATTGCCCCTCTCCACTTCACAGGTTGCAAAATCAAAGCCTTGCGAGCGAAGACCAACACTTATATCAAGACGCCAGTCCGGGGTGAAGAGCCAGTCTTTCTCATTACTGGTCGTAAGGAAGATGTGGCATTAGCTAGGCGTGAGATCATCTCTGCAGCAGAGCACTTCTCCATGCTGAGGGCCTCCAGGAACAAGCTGGGCGTCTCCTTTAACGGCTCTCCTCCCACTCCACTGCCTGGCCAGACCACGATTCAGGTTCGAGTGCCCTATCGCGTGGTGGGCCTGGTAGTTGGGCCAAAAGGTTCTACAATCAAGCGCATACAGCAGCAAACTTGTACCTACATTGTCACACCCAGCCGGGACCGTGACCCTGTGTTTGAGATCACTGGCTCTCCAGGGAATGCAGAACGGGCACGCGAGGAAATTGAGGCGCACATCGCCTTCCGCACAGGTGGCCTGCATGACCACAACAACGAAAACGACTGCCTGGGCCCTGAGAGTGGCAACGGGGGTCTGGAGAGCCGCCTGCAGCAGGTGTGGGGGCTGCAGGGGGGCCAGCGCAAGCCGCTCACCAGCAGCTACCGCCAGAATTTCTCAGACACCATGGTTGGAAATAGTGGGAGTGGAGGAGGAGGTGGAGGGATTTACAGTAAGGGTGATTTCCCCAATCCCAACAGTGGTGACAAGCCATGCTCTTATTTTGGTTCAGAGGGCTCCCAGAGCTGGGGTGACCCCGACTATCCCAAACAGGTGGCCTACTATGTCCAGCAGCGCTCCAAAAGCTTTGGAGGCCTGCCCCTCCCTCTGACCAGACTGTCGCCCGGCCTTCCGGAGCCCTGCGGAACCGGCGGCGGCTCCACTGGTGTTGGGTCTCCCCACGCCCAGGCACGCCGTGCCCACAGTGAGCCCACTTCTGCCTCAACACCATTTGTTGGCCGCCTCCCAGTACCGGACTCACCGCCTGCTGTGGCCCGGGACTGCATGACCTGCTTTGAGAGCAAGGTGACAGCCGCTCTGGTCCCCTGTGGCCATAACCTGTTCTGCATGGAGTGCGCCATCCGAATCTGTGAGCTAAACCATCCTGAATGCCCTGTTTGCCACACCCTCGTCACACAGGCTATCCGAATCTTCTCTTAAGAGCTTTTTTTCCTGGTGCATACATTTTTGACTATCTAATTTTTCTTTACCTCTATTGTTTTAGTGTTTGTTTTGTCAGTATTTGCCCCGTGTACACCTTGCTTTTTTCAGAAAACAAGAAAAAAAATCAAAACAAGCAGATATTTTAGAAGTCACTGCTTGCTTTACTAAAAAGAGTAAGAAGTATTTTCAGATTTTTCTTTTATATATACACATATATACATATATATTTTATAAAGGTTTTGTTAAAATGGGGGAAATGTTAGTGCTTAGTGTTTTTTGTTAATTTAATTTTTATTTTATACTGCTGCTGTTTTTCCACATGAATTGCAGTGTGGATAGAAACAGAAGAAATAATGTGAACATTTTACACGTTTGCTTTACTTTGTAAGTTTATTACCATTATTATTATAAATATTATTAATTTGTAAGATTGGAAAGAATATAGTTTTACATCCTAGCATTTTCTGCAAATGGGCAAATATGCTTTTTAAAGATTATTGACTGAATCTTAAAACTATTGTTGCACCTTAAAATTGATAGCTTGATTGTCAACTATTACAGATGGCACTGTAAAAAGCCAACTTTTATGTATTTCTTGTATCTCTGCCTCTGTTAAGATGTGGACTTCAATTTGGAATGGATTCTAAATGCACATAATCCTGAATGAAGGCACAGGACACTGTGCAAACATCACACACAAATAGCAAACTAATATGTGTAATCAATTCATATACCAATTGTCAATCAATAACTAATTAATTTTGGGACTTTATAACTGGAAAAAAATACATTTGGCTTGTTTACTTCTCTTGTACTTCAAAAACAAACAGCATGGTTTGCCCGGTGGTGAGCAGTAAACTGATTTGTCAGCTCAAACACTTTGGAACTTATCCAGTGGGACATTACGAAAGAGGTGTCCCCCCCACAAAGTACATTTCATTCATACTTTTCTCTCAATAAACACTCTCAATACAGTTACATCAGTATATTTAACTTCTCAGTGAGCAGTTTTCTACCACAGATACATGCAATATAGATTACAAATGGCACTACACAAAAAAAACGGTTTGAAGAAAAATGAAGGGAGGGTGGTCGGTAATCTGAGCTTGAATAGACCATGCACAAAAGAGACAGAGAGCTATAGTACAATATGCAGCTCCCTCGGTCCCCACAGCTCTGCATTTGAGTTGCAAAGTGCCGGCTGCCTGTCTGTCTTTATTGAAGCCGTTCAGGAGCAGGTGTTTCATATTGTGCTCCAAATCTGACCCAAGTTCTTTTCTTTGGGAGTGCCCTTATCCCACTCACTGCTCAACCGTCCTCCTGCCCAGGCTATAATGACTACAACTGCTCAACTAGACAGGCCCTTCCCAGAGAGCATATTGTTTTGTCGCAGTGGTGGGATGGTCCCCTGAGCGCTTCGACACTGGCCTTTCCCAATGAGGAGCTGATAATTAGTCATGTGACACAGACCAGGTGCAAGCAACTGGCTAGTGGGCAGTTGGGGGGTTGACTGTAGTAAATGTGGAAGGTCCGATCCTCAGTGGACGCTGTGCTGCTCCATGGTGCTCTAAACACCCCCACACACCCCCACCTCAATCCCTCATAGAAGGGCTTGACTAGGTGCAGCTGGGGCCCCTCCCTTCATCCTCCCATCTCCCTCTCACTCGTCCTCCTCCCTGCTTTCTCTGCTCTCCTGCTCCTCTGAGCTTTAGTATTCCCATTGGGGAAAGGGGCCTCCTTTGTCCTGACAGAGAAAAAAAAATCCAAGTGCAGATTTTATTTCAAAGAGAGACTAAACCCTAGCAGGAAAGTTTCCATGCAAACAGTTCAGACAGCAAACAATCAGTTGTCTTAAATGTTTAAAGTTTGTTCTCTGTTCAGTTGGATTTTGTTAGCCCAACAAAAAAGCAAGTAGTATGGAGTGTTAGCAGTCTTTTTATAATGCTCACTCTTTCCCAGACCCTCAGATATTTCAGTCCCTCCCCAAACGATCTGCAGGTCCAATGTGCGTGCAAGGGACTGCAAGTCGATCAAAGTTTCCATGGAGTTTCTGACATATGCGGGACATCCTGCCGCTAGCTCCCCCAACCCTGAGACAGCCCCTCCAGCCAATGGTTGTGGGCAGCCAATAGGAGAGCGACCTTGAACTCCGAAATGAAATCAGACAATTGTAATTGACGTGGGGGTGGGGGAGAACGCCCCATTTAAGGGGCTGCTCAAGCTGAATCAAATTACACACCCACTGCCTACCACATATCAAGCTAGGGGATTTTGGCAGAGGAGATTAGAGCATTTGGAGGATAGGAAGAGTCTTTTCTGTCTTTTTTCACCTCAAGAGGGCTGCTACGAAAGAAAGAAAGGAGCCACTGAAAAATGTAGTACATCTGAAATGGGTCAGTTTTGTCCCTTTGGAGACTCCATGCACCACCGCCACATGTGTGGGACTGGTCGAATGTTAGGGTAAGCTCACCATTGTATCGCCAAACAATAGAGCTGACAGTACATTAGATATTCTGTGCTGATGTTCTTTATATTCAGTGTGGAATTCAAATGGGATTTTTGTTGTTGTTGTCTTGGCAGATGGAAATAGGAAATTTGCAGCAACTATTACAGCAGTACTTAATTTCACCAGAGCGAATTAGTACAATTAAAAAAAACATTTTAATTTATTCCAGAACTACAAATTCAAACATAAACAATTTACCGATGTAAACATTTTGCAGTGCTACACATGGGCTTCAACATTTAAATTTCAAAGAAAGTGAGATTTGTTTTTAAGTTAAGAATTTAAGATAAAGGCACTTACGCTCCTCCTACACTTACGACTGGATAAGAGTGAAGCACCTTATTTCAAGAAAACAGCATATGTCTGAAACCAAACATACTATTCATAGTAGTTGAAAAACATCTTTGAGAGCTTACAGTATATTATAATTATTATCATCATTATTGTGTTTACACTTGGATTACATTCTGTT
>BRDA01045121.1:715-19618 GCA_036984385.1 Crenuchus spilurus
TCTCTGTATCTCTCTCTCTCTCTCTCTCTCTTCCCTCTCTCTCTCTCTCTGTATCTCTCTCTCTCTGTCTCTCTCTGTCTCTCTCTCTTCCCTCTCTCTCTCTCTCTGTATCTCTCTCTCTCTGTATCTCTCTCTCTCTCTCTTCCCTCTCTCTCTTTCTTCCCCCTCTCTCTGTCTCTCTCTTTCTCCTCTCTCTTCTCTCTCTTTCTCCTCTCTCTTTCACTTTCTTCCCACTTTCTTTCTCTCTCCTCTCTCTCTCCTTTGTTCTGTTCTTTTCCTTTTGTTCTCTATTCTCCTGCCTTTTTATTTTTTTACTTTATTAGTAGGCACTCTAAGGAATTGTTTGTAAACCCCCCATTAAACCCAGTAGGGAAGCTGGTGAGGAGGCCATACCTCCAGAGGAGAAAGGTAATGCATTATTCTTTGTGTGAGCCTGACGCTGCCGGAGGATAGGCTGTCAGGGGATGACAGCTCTTTGTTACCTGTTTTCTTTCCTCTGCTGTTCAACCATGTCTTCTCTTCTACCTCTCTGCCTCGTTTCCTCTCTGCCTCTCCTCGGGTTTGTGTGTTTTTTGTTGGAAAACAGAGGAGAGGATGGTGTTTTTGTTGCCAATGTTGCTTTTTGTGTAGAACACATGAAGACATCTAGTTTTTATTGTAGGTTAAATAAAGAGAACAGACAACACACTCATCCTCATTCAAAGCCTGAGATTTATCCTAACTCCTGCTGAGATACAGAGACCTCTGAGACCTGCTGGCATTAAATGACTCACTGAAGGCTGTTCTGATCATCAGACTTTTGCTGACCATGAGTTGTGATGTATCTTACGCTGGGATGCTGAGAACCACTTCTGAAATTACTGACTGCACAGTGCTCCGTTAAGAAAAGTTTGTGTTCATAATGGAATAAATGTTTACATTTTACATTGAAGTAAATTAAGAACAAAAATGATTCCATATAATGTGATGCACCTGTGTTTTTTTGCCATTTTGCTTCCTGTGGGACAGTTTTTGCTGCAGCACCATGTTGATGCTCAACCACAGACTGACCTGCTTCATCACACCATAGATAGAATAACAGTTTCTGATTGGTTGTTTTCAGGGGCGGTACTAGGGCCAGGCTACAGGTCTATAGCCCTGAGTATCAAACCTTTGTAAAAATGCCAAGTGGATTTGTTTGAGATGCACTTGTATGTCTTAATTTTATGTATTCTACACATCAGTAAGGATTTCTTAATACAATCTGATGTTCAGCTTTTGTCTTTATGTATAATTAATAGGCAGAAGAGTAACAGTGCTGTGTATCTCCTCAGAGTCTGCTCAGATTTACTAGAGTTTGGCACACTAAACAGAAGCAGTGATATGCATGAATCTGCATCAGCGTTGAATAACATCTCAAAGCAAAAACGTTCTCAGCCGTAATATTAAAATGAAGGTCAGATTAGTTTGAAATTAACTTTACTGTCACAGCCACAATGAATAGTCTGACAGTACAAGAGAAGGTTTCTCACCTGTGTTGAGGTTCACCTGAGCTTGACCCAAACCGGGCCTGCAGTAATGAACTGAGTTCTTAATTTTAGTTGAGTAGTTCTGCAGTGTGGGGGAAATGACGAGGGATCGGAGCTTGTTTTCACGGTCAGAGGATGCAGAGTAGGGTTAGCTCAGCTATCGGAGAACGTTCACCAGATGGCCCAGACTGGACACACCTGAGTTTCTGGACACAGCACAATGTAGCAAACTTCCTCACTGGAGGTCCAAAAATACCATTAATGTTGCATCATGTCCCAGTTTCTCTAACGTGCATCAAGAGCGCTTGTGTTCTACCTTCACCGGTCAGACTCTGCTGGACTTTGGTGAACATTACAGTCTGTTCAGCCTTTTGCTTTCAGTCCGTTAAGTGAGCTGACTCTGCCAACAAGTCAGTCGCGCCCCCTGGTGGTCAGGAGATATGAAACGTATCCAGACCGCTGACCACAGAGCGGCAGTTGTTAAGAGCTTATTAGTGTTGTAAACCACCCGTACAGCAGATAAACTGATATGTTGTGCAGCACTATAGATCATAAAGTGGTCAGAATAAGCAGTAGTGACTAAAGAGCAATGACTGTGTTCTGAATAGAAACTAATGACATATCTCAGACACTAGCCGTACTACATAGTCCATAATAACGTAGTGTTAGTGTTGAAGTGATTGCGGCTGCAGCTTTGGTACTGGGCCGTGTATTATGAATAGCGATGTATCAGCACTCCTTTGTTAAGTTTCACGCTGAGCAGTATTCCAGTGTTGTGTTTACAATGGCCTCTGTGATTAGCGTCATGTAATGGTGCCACGATCATTACATTGCAGGATTAAGGCCCCTCTGTTCTGGACTGAATATTATGTTTGTGTGTTTAACAGCCCTGCAGTGTCTCGGTGTTATTGTGGAAATCCCACCTACAGTACGCAACACTTAAGGGAGCATTTTCATTATTGCTTCCAGAGCTACTGAGACGTTTGCATAGCTAGAGCTTAACATGAATGCTCAAATGATCTGACTTTGGATTGATTTTTAGTGATTTTAATGTTTGGTGTTAGGGCTTTAGTGTTTTTGGCAATGAGGCCAATGCTGAACCCAGTTTTGAAAGCGGTGTTGATCCAACGCTGAACCCAGTGCTAAAGCCAGCATTGAAACCAATGTTTAGAACACGGATCTAAAGCTAAATCCAAAACTGGTCCAAGTGTTGAAGTCAGTGTTGTGAAACCAATGTTAAATCCAGTGTTGAACCTAATACTGATCCTAGTGTTTAATGCAATACTGAACCTGGTGTTGAAACCAAAGTTGTTAAGCCAAGGTTAAATCCAGTGTTGAACCCAATGCTGAGTACAGTGTAGACTCTACTGCTGAACGTTTTGAGACACATGTTACACAATCACAGATGTGGTTATTAAGCTAGATAAAGCTGGAGTGCTTGGGCTGAGTTAGGTTATTACAGTCTAGGAGTTCCAGCCATTGACCAAGTCTAGCACACAGTATCTGCATGGTGAGTCTGGCTTATCTGTTCCTGACTCGGTAGACCGAGCAGGGGCCGGTCTAAAGGCACGATGGGCTGATGCTGGCTTATCACGGATGCTTTGCTTCACCAAGTCAGGTCACGGCCAGCCGAATCGCTGGGTGAGATCTGGCACTGCTTAATCACCCATACAGGAAAGAGGAAATGAGAAGACTTCCAGTTACCTCCAGGAAATTAAATCTGCTCTGCACACTAAAAGAGCGAGTGGCCAGCTCTCTTCTCCTTTTAACTAACAAATGCAGTGGAATGAAAACTCAGTGTGCGCCAGGGCCAGTGTGACATACTGACGTTCTTTCTTCCTGTGTCTCTCCCTCTTTCACAGTTTCTGTGTCTGAAGAACATCCGTACGTTCCTCAAAGTGTGCCATGACAAGTTTGGGCTGAGGAACAGTGAACTCTTCGATCCCTTTGACCTGTTTGACGTCAGGGACTTCGGGAAGGTGAGTTATGTCACTTATGTTGTTCAGCGGCATTCTTCTGAGGCCATTTCTGGTATTACACACGCACTGTTGAACCACATGCCACAACGTGCCTTTATAAAGGGAGGTAAGCCTGGCGGGCATTAGCTTTGACTCTTTACTGTTGTGTGATTGGTTCTATGTAGCTGCTTTGTCATGCAATACTTTGTTGCTGAAGGCCATCACTCATTGCATGGCATCCAAAACTCTTGAGAACAATGTTTTTAACGGAAGTAAGCACACATGGTGTGTCTGTGTGTCTATGCTTGGTGACCCTGTTCAACTCAGTGGAATTTCGGCTATCACTCCATCAGACACATTAGGGGTTGAAATTTACAGAAGACTGTGAATGTAAAGCACAGAAGATAAATAAAGGTAAATAATGGTGTTAATGATGCAGTCTGGTTTTGATTAAAGTCAATAATCCAGTGATTAACCTCTTACCATTATTGGGTTTAACTTGGTTTGTTCCAGCCTGTTCCATTTTTCCATTCCATATAATTTATTAATAAACACAGTACAGTGGAACCTCTTTTTTTCATTATTAATCTGATACGATACGGTTAATCTGAACGATAACTGAAGCAATATTTCCATTAAGAAATAATATAAATCTAATTCATCTGTTCCAGACGCTCCAAAATATGAACAAAACACATTTTATATAGAATAACTATAGTTTTACATACAGAACACAAAGAGAAATAAATATTAAAGACTAATGAAATGGATAAATGAACATTTAACATCACTCTTACAGGTTTACGCTCTGTTTTAGAGAGTGCTGGTGTGGTCCAGCCAGCAGCTTTGTTTTGTACACCCGTTCTCAGGGATCTCCGCTGCTGTTTGTTTTACACTTGTTTTCAGGCGGTAGTGCTCCATGCCGTTGCTTTAGTGTGACATGTTTTACTTAGTTATGAGCGTTATCCACAATAAAAGACAAGAAACAAAGCCCGAGAAACAAAGCTAGAATGCGACAAACATATGGTTGAGTGATGAACAATTTTCGCAAAATTTGTGGGGAGTCACATGGGTTCGCCAATGAAATCTGGGCAGATGAACAATAACTGAGACAAAATTTCCCTCAGAAAAGTTCACAATACCCAAATTGTTAGCCAGGGTAAATGATTACTGATGTTCCTCTGCAGTTATAAGCAAATAATTTAGCAGCAAAAAATACTGAAAAACACCTTTTACAGCACAGGAGAGAAGAGTGATGAGGATAGTATTTGAATCAACATACATGTATTAATAAGACACCTATGCTTTGGATTGTTTGCTGTTTGGTTGATATAATAATACAGATCGGTGGATTGTTACATCCCTAATCATGATGCAGACAAAGCTGAAGTTGAGATCTTGTGTCCGGTTCTGTCTGAAGTACATGTAACTGTGTTCATACAGTATAACTTTTTAACCCTTTAGCTTGTATATGTTTTCTGGATTAGAGCGTCTGTATATGTAAATATGTTTGATGTATTCACTTATACCACAAGTCAGAGTCTCTAAATGATGCTTTTATGCATTTTATGCTCTTCTGAGCTCCAGCATGGTGAGCTCTGGCAGCCTCATCTCTCTGTGTCTGATTATTTCATGTCAGCATCCACATGAGCTTCTGAAGTGAAGGTTTGTGTCATTACCCAAGACATTTGCTTCTTTAGTTTCCAGGCATGAGGCTAACATTGCTAATAAAACAATAGATCTCAATAGTCACCTAATTAGCCCAGTTTCTGTAAACATATTTATAGTTCTCAGGCGAGTGGAAGTGGTTGAGGAGGGAGTATGATTTGAGCCTTCAAATATAACAACTGATCTCCGGTAGTGATGAGGAGTCTGGTGTAAGATCAGTCTCCTACCAGCCCTGCTGCTGTCTGAAGTGGTGAGCTTTTATACACAACATAAACCACACCCACTACTCTGTCACACCTTCACTAACATCTCCAGAGCTTTGAGGTTTTGTTGAGATGTTTGAGGTTATTTAGGTGACTGTTGGGTTGTAGTGCTTGGCTGCACTACCCTCACAGCTCCGGTTGTAAAGAGGCAGAATGTGGGTGGGGGTGTTGAGGTTTGAGACTGACTGGGCTGTGAGGATATGATCATTGAGACATGGCTGGGAAAGCCGCTCTCATTAGATAAATCTCAGTAAACGTGTGTGTACATCCACCCTAATGAACAAGCTCATTCAGAGAGAGATGGAAAGGGGAAGCGGTGGGAAATGAAGGAGGGAGGGGCCGGGAAAGAAAGATTAATCCTTTTGGCAGACGCTAGACTCCAACAGATAATGCAGGGGACGGTGTGTGAGAGTCAATGAGCTCACAGAAAACAATATTAAAATCCTCCACCATGCTGAATCAATCTCACACACCCTCCGCGAGTCAATGCCAAGATTGCGTTTGCGTCGACTCGAAGGTGACGGGCTTGTCTCGGCATTGATTTTCCATTAAGGGCGAGCAACACATTATAATATATTGAAGTGGGCAGCTCAGCACTAATGCGCCTTACATTCAAATCATTTGCCTCTCTGTCAGGTGAGATAAATGGAGCTATTCTGTATTCATAACTACATGATGGACGGGGCTTTTAATCCATCAGTAAGATGTGGAACGTTTGCCCTGAGTGGTAATGCATCTCACTGGTCAGTCATATGTCAGGTGACATAAGGAAATAATTAGCCGAGCCGTGATATTGAGTTTACCTCATTGTCCTCTTAAAGATCGGGATCCTGGATGGACTTGAGTGAATGTATCTATTAGGCTTGAAGTTCAGCTTTTTCGGAGACTTGTCCTACAAGTAAGTAAACATACGAATCCCGGTCATGCTGTTTGCCATCAACAGCCGGGCCCAAGAGAGCAAAAATTAGCTGTGTTCTCTCTGGCGGGTAGATGGCGCTCTCTCTACCCATCACTTTCGCATTTCAATGTCCGTTGGCTCAGGCGTCTACTGATTGGTCCATTTGGAGCTGGGAATCCTGCGCTTTCCTCCAAGCACATTGGCTTGAAAAGAGGTGGTGGCCACATCACAAGCAATGGAGGAGGCTTGTGCTTGACTTCACCCTCCTAGAGGCAGTGCAAAGTGATGGAGAGAGTCCTAACGGATGGGATGGGCTAAACTGGCTACTACTACATTGGGAAAGGGATAAAAAAGCAGAAATTACAAAAACAAATCACTTGTTCATGAAAAGAAATAACGTTAGCAGATACATGTGATGGTGATGGTGAGTAAATGACTATAAATAGTGTAAATAGTGAATCTCAGAGCTACAACTGTCACACTCCTAATATCAACACTCCTGAACCAGAGACAACATCAGAAGTGTCTTACCTGGACTGAGCAGAACCAGAACTGGACTGTTACTCAGTACAAAGTCCTCTTTTCAGATGAAAGTCACTTTTACATTTCATTAGTAAATCAGCTGCTAGAGTCTGGAGGAAGAGTGGAGAGACACACAATCCAAGTGTCTGAAGTCCAGTGTGCAGTTTCTGCAGTCTCGCCATACTGATCAACATTAAAACGTCATATGTAATGAATATAAAGTGTGACAGTGTATGTTTTACACTAATGTATGACTGTAGAAGATCATTAACTTCACTTACTTTTCTGTGTCTATGTTCTGTACAAAGACCGTGACTTCACTCTCAGCCTCATAGGGGTTTCACCACCTTTCTGAGCTCTAGACCTTCATCCAGCTCCATAATGACTCAAGATGACTCACCCCCACTCTGTCTGGAAAGGTCTACGTGGTGCGTCTGGGGAGTTAAAGGCATAAAAAGGCAGTAATGTAAAGAAAAACTCCCCATACACGTCTCGAAGGTGTCCAGTTCAGCATTTCCCTCTTTAATTATGCCCTCTCTCCTGGGTAAAACAGAGGCACCTGCCCCTCCTGGTGCATGTTCTCCCCCCACCTCCATCAGAAACAGACTTATCTCCTCCTCCTCCTCCCTTTTTTACCTCCATTACCAGGACCTCACATCTATCCACAGTCAGGCTCTCATCAGGCTTCGGCTCCACCGTACCGCCCCTGGGACGCAGCCCATAATGCTCACAGATGGACCTGAATTGGCCTCGTCGTTCCACATTCATCTTGAAATCATTGCGCGCGAAGGCGACGGTTCTCCGGGGGATGCTTTCAGTTAAATGTGCTGTCAAATCGAAGCTGCCTCTGTTTTTTCTCTCCACTCTTTAATTAGGCTCAGAACGAGCGTCGCTATCATTTAAACGAACATGACAATCGCTTTATTTGATGATGTTGCGCTGATCGCGGCTGTGGAAGTGCATCTGTTCACAGTCTGGCTGTGCGGAGTTGATTTGCAGTTCTAGTGATAAACAATCGTTTTTATTGATAATTAAACCCCGGAGACGTGAAATCCTTTTCTGATTGACTGACAGGTGTAATTCTAGGAAATAGGTCACCTCTGAAGTAAGTTTAGTAATGATAGTTTAATATCGGTTCAGTGTCTCATCCAGAACTCGGAGTCTTTTGATGCTGTGAATGATTACTTATAAAGTTTGTCTGTGGGATCTGACTGGCTCAGCCGAGTCTCTCTGTCTGTCTGTCTGTCTGTCTGTGATGGTGTAGCTACAACCACAGTTAATAACAGATGTATAAAGTGATGTGATGTTTAGATGTCTGTTCAGGTTGTCTTTGTACATATAAATACACTAAAGTGTTTGTACGTGTGGTAAGAGGGGGTATAAGTGGAATACTGACCTTCCAGGCACCAGATTGATGGACTTGGTGGAGGACACTCTCCTCACCTTCACGTCGCAGAGTTCTTTCCCTCCACCATGTCCATTAAGTTTGTCTAACGGGACATCTCAGTGACTGTGACTCGGTGACATCTCGTGGCCTACTGATTATTGTGATTAAAACGACTCCTCTCTGGCTGTTCATCCTTGTCCATTTCCTTGACCTGCCAGGAAGCTGTTTGGTGACATTTAGTATAACAGCAATCACACCGACCCATAAGGCTTTGTTCATAATTAGCCCTGGTCTCTATGCAGAGAGAGGTCTTGTCCCAGTAGGCTCGCGTGGGTGTCGCTGAAATTAGTGGAAGGTTGCCAACAGACAGAGGCGGGGTCAAGAAAGTTAACTCTTGATTGACATTGATGTGGAGAAGCAGGAAATAAAGTATATTAACCTTTGTTTTAAGGGTTAGGATGATGTTTCAACTTAACTTTCTGCATATTTCTGTTAGAAAATAATGTTTACAACTGTGTATTTCTGTGTAATAATAATAATAATAATAATAACAATAATGATAATAATGATGATGATAATAATAATAATAATAATAATAATATCAGTAATAATAATAATAATAATATCAGTAATAATAATAATAATGATATCAGTAATAATAATAATAATGATAATAATAACAGTAATAATAATGATAATGATAATAATAACAATAATGATAATAATAACAATAATGATGATGATAATAATAATAATAATAATAATAATAATAATAATAATATCAGCAATAATTATTATAATAATAATACTTAAAATAATGATAATGATAATAATGATGATGATGATAATAATAATAATAATAATAATAATAATAATAATAACAACATCAGCAATAGTTATAATAATAATAATAATAATAATAGTAATAATAATAGTAATATCAGTAGTAGTATTAATAATAATAATAATAGTAATAATAGGTGTATTCTAATGAGAGGTATCCACTGATGAATCACATCCTTTCTACACAGTTAAAGAGAGAGTACAGAGATATTCACACAGTCTGTATGACAGATTGTCTCTAAGCAGATTGGGGAGTTTTGGGGCTGCTTTATTTTGGGCTTTAGTGAAGCTGGGACATTTTTGTTGCTCAACACAAGGGCAGGATAGAGAACGGTTAGACTACACAAGGGTTAAGTCATCAGAAAGTGTCTTCTAACTTGTCTGCTTGTCCTTTTCTGCTCTCTTCACCTCCCACACTTGTGTTCTCAGACAGCCTGCAGCTGCACTGCCTATTGTCTTCTGACTGCATGATCACAGTTTGGAGGCATTTCTCCTCCGCTCCTTTTCTCCTCACACCTCTGCTGTTGAGGATTACTGTAAGAGCCGATCCTGGAGGCTGAAAATAGCCGGTTGCCAAGCCGCAGTGCTGCACTCGGAGTGCCGCAGCCTTCAGGAAAGTTGCTAAGAAACAATAGTGCTCCTAATGAGCGGAGCCGGTGTAAAGGTTAGTGCTTGGTGAGGAAGAGACTGCTGAGCGGAGGTAGAGCAGCCATGTTTGAAGGTCGGCACAGACATTAGCTCTTACGAGCTCGGCCTGCTGTGTTATTATGGCCTGGGTCAGTGGAGCTTAGGCCAGCGGAGGCTCCGTGCTGCTAATGATCAACTAAATGACTGTGAAGCAAACATGCTTCTGATGGTCTTTTCATTTGGAGTGGGGCGTTGGCTTCACTGCTCGACGTGGAGTCAGGAGCCTGTATGTAAATATTTATAGACCTTTCTGGTGTTCCCCAGTCTCTGTGCTCTATAGACAGAAGCTGAGTGGACTGTCTTATTGTTTATATTCCTTTATTAGCCTTTAGTGACCTGATAATCAATAAGTAACAACTGACCGTGATGCCAATAATGTGAACTATTTTAATGTCAACTAGAAAAGTTCCATTTCTGAACAAGACACAGGATGGTTGCCAGGTGTAGTTGAAAATGAATGGAAGTCTATGGGAGGAATGAGGGATGAATAAATAACATGTAGAGGACCTCAGGTCAGTATGGCTGTGGGCTCAAGTTTGGGGAGTTGCCCTGAGTGAGTACATGCAGTTTGGTGTCAGTAGGTTAATGGAAACAATAGGGTTAGGTAGGGCCAAAAATGAATGGGCCTCTATGGAAGGAATGAGTGATGGGTAGTGGGGGGGAAGACAAATAGATGAACAACATTGAATTTGTGTTCGGCGGCCTGCCCTGAGATAGTGAAACGGTGTCTGTTGGTTGAGCAGAAGTAGATGTCTGTGTAGTTTTACATCCCATTCATTCTTAATATGAATTTTGCACATTTTTCAGAAAACCATACAGCAGATCAAAAAGCGGTAAATAAGCACACAAGTCTGGTGTGGTTATCTCAGACTGTGGGAATAGTTAGCTTATAAATAAACGTGCACGAGAAGAAGTCTAATATACATCAGTTCAGTTACGTTCTGTCTAATCATTGGCTATTAATGGGAGTTGCAGGGTGGCCAGCAGAGGGCACTGTGAAGTCTAGAAGAGGGAAAATTCCTAAAGCTAAACATTGGACACAATTTTTTGTAATTTTGTTTTTAATTATGAATATATTACCTGATTATTAATGTCGATCACTGATATATCGTGCCTCCACAGTTGTAAGGAGTGTTGATGTTTATTGGAACATAGAATAGAGGTCATTTTTGGTACATAAACCCACACAAAACATCATAGGTGGGTCTCGGGGGAGAAAAGCACTAGATAATGGTAAATACTACGACTCCCATTGTCATGTTTAGAGCTCTGGGATAAACTCCTGCTTCCCTGCACAGGACCAGGGTGACCCTCGAGTCTGAAACTCGACCCTTTTGTCTGTAGAGAGGTCTGCGTTGTGGTGAAGGCGGTCCTAGATGGTAATCAAATTTATGCATGGTTGTAGTCTATATGGAATAGCATTTGAGTCTCCTCAGATCATTACCCATCGTGTCCCTTAAAGGGAAGTGTGCTGGCTCTCCTGAGAGGAGGACGTGTCTGCTTTTATATCCCTGTCACACCCAGTTCCCCCGATGGCTCCTGTCCATCAGAGGCGTCCCTGCATCTTTTAACATAAAGCTGCCAACACACAATCAATTATTCATTCAAAACGTCTCACTCCTGATGATAATTCTCCTGTTATGAATAATTGATGCTGAGTACCCGCCTCACGTTGGACTGCCTTCTACCCCTTCTACCCCCCTACCCCTCTTCAAAATGCCTCATTAATCTCCTCCTCGTTAGTGAGGTGCTGATGGAAACAGGTGGTTGCGGAGTGTTGATGGTTGTCTGGGATACCAGCCATGATGGAGGTGGAGGGTGAGATGGAGTGAACACGTGCAGCAGGTTTACGCTTTAATTGAAGTGAGAATCTGCTTGATTCTGTGGTGCTGGTTCTGGTGCTGGTGGCGGTGGGGAGGCTGTCGGATAAGCCGTGATGTGGAGCGGTTATTTGAGTTGATATCAAATCAATATCACGATTAATAGAATATTTTGACTTGATTGCAATTAATGAGCGATTATTTTGTTCTTTTTGTTCTGTGTCATCTTCACTAAGGCCAGATTGTGATAGTGACTCAGTGGCTTAATAGTTGACTCAGTGTTTGAGTTCTTTTTTCTTTTTTGATGGGGTGGAGTCACATGACACATGAACACACACAGGAGGAGAGTAGTAAAAGATTTTTTAAGTGAAAACAAAGGCATTTTTTGGAGGAATTTGGCCTTCATGTGTGCAGTGAAACACACACACACACACACACACACACACACACACACACACACACACACACACACAGGGGCACTGAGCACACTTGCCTGGAGTGGTGGGCAGCCCTATCTGCAGTTGGGGGTTAGTTGCTTTGCTTGAAGGCACAACAGTCGTGTTCTGCTGCTGCTATTACTATTAATTATTGCTTTATTCAAATTAATAAAATATTAAAAAATAGTCGAAATAATCAATGTGAGCAAGATTACATTATGTTACATTACACAGGTCCTGAATGTCTGTTTAGATTAATTTTCTTCTTCCTCCTCTTCTTCCTTTTTTTCTTCTTCTTCTTCCTCTTCATCTTCCTTTTCTTCTTCCTCTTCATCGTCCTCTTCTTCTTCCTCTTCATCTTCTTCCTCTTCTTCTTCCTCTTCATCTTCTTCCTCTTCATCTTCTTCCTCTTCTTCTTCTTCCTCTTCATCTTCTTCCTCTTCTTCTTCCTCTTCTTCTTCCTCTTCATCGTCCTCTTCTTCTTCCTCTTCATCTTCTTCCTCTTCTTCTTCCTCTTCATCTTCTTCCTCTTCTTCTTCCTCTTCATCTTCTTCCTCTTCATCTTCTTCCTCTTCTTCTTCTTCATCTTCTTCCTCTTCTTCTTCCTCTTCTTCTTCCTCTTCATCTTCTTCCTCTTCTTCTTCCTCTTCGTCTTCTTCCTCTTCTTCTTCCTCTTCGTCTTCTTCCTCTTCTTCTTCCTCTTCATCTTCTTCCTCTTCTTCTTCCTCTTCATCTTCTTCCTCTTCATCTTCTTCCTCTTCTTCCTCTTCTATTTCCTCTTCTTTTTCTTCCTCTTCTATTTCCTCTTCTTTTTCTTCCTCTTCTATTTCCTCTTCTTTTTCTTCCTCTTCTATTTCCTCTTCTTCCTCTTCTATTTCCTCTTCTTCCTCTTCTATTTCCTCTTCTTCCTCTTCTATTTCCTCTTCTTTTTCTTCCTCTTCTATTTCCTCTTCTTTTTCTTCCTCTTCTATTTCCTCTTCTTCCTGTTCTTCCTGTTCTCCCTCCTCCTCCTATCTCTGTTTTAGTAGAGAAAGCAGCTCTGACAGGTGTGATGTATAGTGATTAAATACAGTCTTTCAGTTCTGTCGGAGAGAGAAAACCCAGATATTCACAGTTTATAATGTATTCTCTTCATGTTAAATAGATTTGTGTGTAAAATGAAATAAAGTGGTTTATTTTATTGGTTGAGTGAAGGGGACTCTTTTGACCTTTAGGAAGAGGACAGTGCACAGGGGACTACACAGGGGTTTATTGAAGAAGCTTTAAAACGTGTCCACTGACTGGTTATGGTGTAAACGTCAGTGATGAGTGACGACTGAGGCTGTATGTATTCATTATGAGGTCTCACTCATTACTGCTTGGCCGTTTGGCAGAACGGCAGCAGTATTTCATATCCTGAGCTGAAGCCCTCGTTCTCCAGAATCAGCTCTTTGTTTTCTGTTGATTCTGTTCTTTGCTCTGACAGCGGGCCGTGACGGGCGGCTGTGTTTAATTCTGCGCGAGAGCGAGAGAAAAGTGATGAGCTGCGAAACGTTCATTCACAAACCCCCCCTAAAAAAAGTGTTCCGCACAATACAGCGTCTGTTCTGGAAGTAACTGTTCTTTTCTCTTCTCTGGGAGAACGTTACACAGCAGCAGAGCAACACAAAGGCCTCGGCCGGCTTTGCTTTAGCAGAGCTGAGGTTGGAGAAAGGGTTTGTTTTTTGCTTTCGGTGCTCTCGCGCTGTAGAGATCAGTGCCTCCAGCAAACACTTCTGCATTCAGCTCCTCTACTCCTTTACTCTTTAGTCTGATGATGCATATCTAAGAGCACTCCTCCAGTGGACAGGTCAGCTTTTGGGCACGAACAAAGAGAAAGAACGTGTTCTCATTTGTATTCTGCTGTGACTGAGCGTTTATTGTTTCTGCTGAAATAAAGGATATTAGAGTTTTTCCTGCCTTTGTTGGAGTAACTGTCTCTAGAAGGCTTTCTACTCCATTTTGGAGCATTGCTTTGAGGATTTGATTGCATTCAGCCACATCAGGATGTTGGATGATAATCACCCCATCCCAAAAGTACTGGAGAGAGCAGAGGACACAATGTGGGGTGGCTTTAGATCCATCTAGCCCACCGCTGGCATTAGACATGGTGCCAACAGGTTGATGTTTACTGCTATTGGCAGAAGTGACTGTATAAGCTGTGTGTGCAGCTGAATGCATTCTTTAAAAGGAGTGTCCACAAACGTTTGGACATATGTAGATCTCTAGAATCAGAACTGGGCACCACTGCTCTAAGCAAAACTCTGTTCACTGCCAGGCTGTAGCGCCTCTCCTGGCCACCAGCATCCGCTGCAGCAGAACCGCAGGGTGGCCCTTATTGCTACCTAGCAGGGAACGCCCAGCGGGTGAGAAATGAACAGAAGCACAGGAGGGAGGGTTACAGTTTAGCGCTCTCGGTTGGAGAGCCCAGCAACACCTGGCAGGGCATCTTTCTGAGATTCGCAGCGGAGAGTTGGAGGTGAAGTGTATCGTTTATTATCCGTGTGAAATTACATCAAGCCATGTAGGACACTTAAAAAGCTTAAAAACAATCTGCGCAGCAGCCCTCTGTCATGAAACAGAAGCTGAGGGAGCAGACAGAAGACGAGCATAAACAGAGAAGCAGGGAACGAGGACGAGAACGTTAGAACAACATGCTGACGCTCTTTCAAAGAGCCTGAAATGTCAAGACTAATGGATTCTTTTTATATTAAGAGGCTGAACTGCGCTGTGATTCCTCGTTACAGAGCTGTGCCATAAATGCTACAGGCTAAGTGGAGAATATGTAATGCCATTTATTCCCATTTACATTTTAAAGCTCTTTAATAGGACGGCACAAGTGGACTAGAACCAATTAAAACAAAGAACATTTCAGCCTCATCCAGCAGCAAAGCTGACCAGCCCTTGTGTCATCCATCACCATGTTTAGTAGAAGAGGAGAGTGAACTAAATTATCATTTGTCTTATCTTAAAATTATTTTTACACCTCTGCAGTATGTTTATCAGTAATAATAATAGTAATAATAATAATAATAATAATGTTTATTACAATAATAATAATGTTTATTACAATAATAATAATGTTTATAATAATAATAATAATGTTTATAATAATAATAATAATAATAATGTTTACAATAAAAAAATATAATAATAATAATAATAATGTTTACAATAATAATAATAATAATGTTTACAATAATAATAATAATAATAATAATAATGTTTACAATAATAATAATAATGTTTACAATAATAATAATAATAATAATGTTTACAATAATAATAACAATAATAATAAAATAATAATAATAATAATAATAATAATAATAATAATAATAATAATGTTTACTATAATAATAAATCTCTGTTATAATATGGCAGGTGTGTTGTAATGTAAATGAGTGGTGTCCACTGATTAAATACTGTTTTGCTTCACTGTTAAAGAGATGAAACTCAGATTTTAATGAACGACAAATAGTTTCTTCATCAAAAATAGATTTTAGGATTTAAAACTCAACAAAGCTGATTTATTTTAGGGCTTTAGTTAAGGTCATTTTTGACCCTATGTAAAAGGTGAGATATACAGAACACAAGGGTTAGGAAAGTGAAAATGACTCATTGACCATCTGTGCAGTGAAACACACTTGTCCAGAGTGTTGGGTAGCCATATCCATGGCACCGGGGGAGCAAATGGGGATTAGGTGCCTTGCTTAAGGGCATGTCCTGTTGGTTCAGGGGCTTGAATCAGCAACTTTTCAGTCCCCTAACCATAGTAAGTTACCTCAACCATGAATAATGCTCGGAGACATGCAGGCCTGCAGAAAGCAAGCTGACCCTGAATCCCACTTCTGGCCTTCGTAGAGACTTTAATTCGTTCCTCCGCAGTGTGCTGGAATTCCAAAGTGCTTAGCATAATCCTACACTGAGCTCATCACCATGCAGGACTAATACTAACCCCAACACACTGAGTCTCCACCCCGAGCTCTGTGATGACTGCAGAAACACAAGACTGCACAGCTTACACTGTACATGCACTGTATGTCCAAAAGCTTGTAGACACCCCTTCTAATGCATTCACTTTACGCTGACACAGATGTATAAACACACAGCTGATCTAGTCCCTGTAGGGAAGTACTGCCAATAGAATAAGACTAAACATGAAGCTACTGGCACCATGTCTAATGCCAGGCATGTGTTAGAGAGGTATAAAGCCCAGCACTGAGCTGTGTTCTCTGCTCCATCCTGTACTTTTGGGATGAGTTGGTGGAGTTGAGGGTGAGGTGGTGGTGCTGATCATCCAGCGTCCTGACATCTACAACACTATTGTGGCTGAATCCAATCAAATCCTCCACAGTCTAGTAGAAAGCCTTCTCTGGACTGTAGAGAGTTACTCCAACAAAATTTCTGAATACTCTTGAGTTTGTAAGAAACAATGAATGAGCCAGTGTCCCAATACTTTTGTCCATATTAGTGTGCATTCCTCATATTTCCTGATTCATCCACTGGGACGGAGTGATAGACATTGACTTTTAGATCTCTGTTCTTCTGCTCACACACTTTTACGATCAATAATGTGATCAATAACTTAGCGACGGTCACATGCTAGCCCTAATCAATCCCAGTTACAGCCCTCACTCGTCTTACCAATTTCCTTAATTTTGCCTGATGACACAGCATCACCTTCAGCTTCACCTGCAGAGAGAGTGATCAGAAGGTTGTTAAGCACGTCACGTTTGTGTTTTTATTCATTGTCATTAGAGATGCATCAGTATGGGATTTTCAATGTATCTGATCATAAACAAATGATGTGCTGATGCTATTATAATATGTTTTTATAGAAATAATGGAATGTAAAATGGCTTTTACATTACTGTTAATAGTGAACACACAGGGAGTGTGGAGGATACCAATACTATTATTTTTGATATTTTATTATTGTATTGTATTAATTATATTTGTATTTGTATTATTATTATTTTATTATTATTATTATTTTATTATTATTATTATTTTATTATTATTATTATTATTAATATGATGATTATTATTAACAAGATTAATATTAGTATTTTTTTTCCATTTACAGTACCAGTCAAAAGTTTCTCACACTTTCTTATTCAGTGTTTTTATTTTTTTTCTACATTATAAATAAATACTGAAGTCATCCAGACTGTGAGTGAACACATAATGAATCATGCAGTAAACTTAAAAGTGTTAAACAAACCAAAACATGTTTTAGATTTTACTTCAAAGTAGACACACAACTGATGTCTCAAACACATTAAGAGGCAAGAAATGCAAGTCATGAACTCTTAACAAGACACAGCTGTTAACTGAAAGCCATTCCAGGTGACTACCTCATAAAGCTGACTGAGAAAATGCCAAGAAAGCTGTTATCTAAACAAGAGGTGCTACTGTGAAGAATGTAAATATAAACATGTTCTGGTTTGTTTACTTGTTTGTTTACTAAATAATTACAAATGTGTTTACTCATAGTTTAGATGACTTTAGTATTAATCTACAATGCAGAACATTTTTAAATCATGACAAAACACTGAATGATATATAATGCATCCCTTTTTGTCATTTAAATAATTGCGATTAATGATTTTAATTTTATGCTGCTATCAAAGCACATTAAAGCAGCTCAGAGCCTGATATTGTAGCTAATATAAGATTGTACTGACATGAGTTGTGCACAAAAACAATAAAATATTTACACTTGTAAGTCTGAGTGTTTAAGCATCGGGGCTTGACTGATATGGCCTCTCAGAGCTGATACTGATACAGTTATTAGTAATCAAGGACACTGATATCAGAGAATGAACATTTGTAAGAAGACGCCTCTTATTCAGTTTACATGAAGATAGTTTAATATTAGAACATTATAAAAATAAAGAGTTCAGCTTCAGACACCTGTAAGTACAAACAAAAGCATGTTTGTGACTTGTGGTCCACATTTCTAACAGATAACGGTGATGTGGGTGAGACATTTGGTCAGAGTTTTTCATCAGCATTGTGTGAGATATGTGTAAACACCACCCTTGGCTCAGAGTGTGCGCTCAGTGGTGCTCCCTCACACTTTTCTTCTTGCTCCTGCGTTCATTATAGAGGGTAACTGGGCCACTGTGGTATGAACTGTGCTGTACCACTCACTGGAGTTGTCGTTCCCCTCTGGTATCAATGGCTTGTGGGGCACCACTGTCATGCCATTGAGAGACACTTAATAGAGAAGTCCATTCTCAGAACACCTTCATGTCGTCGGCTTATGAACTTCCCACAGATTTAGAGCTTTCTGAGATGCTGCCTCCACAATATTTTGCCTGGTACCTGATATTTATTATGCTGTTTAGGACATTAATCACATCACGTTCTTTGTCCATGATGACTGTTTTACACTCTGCTACAACTGACTGGTGTGCTCACTTATTTATACCTGCAGTAAAGCCTGTCTGCATCTGTGAAGTCGCAGACCATAATAATCTGATGTGACTGTGTATAATAATGGTAACAGCCCTGAAGCTTGTAGAGATGAACAGGCTGTGTTTTGTAGGGTCCTCTCTGTTATCAGAAGGAGTGATCACCGTTTTGACTCGTGTATGACAGAAGTGTTTGACTCTTGTCCTGAGAGTCTTTGTGATGGAGAGCTCTTCTCTGCACTGTGTGAGGAAGATCAAAGGCTGAGGCTCTGTTGGAAGTAGATGGAGGCCACAGTGCATCAGTCAGTCAGGATGCAGTTATAGCCAAAGGCAGACTGATCTGCTGTTCAAAAGCTCTCTCTGTCTCTCTCTCTCTGTCTCTGTCTCTCTCTTTCTCTCTCTCTCTTTCTCTCTCTCTGTCTCTGTATCTCTCTCTCTCTCTCTGTGTCTATCTGTCTCTGTCTCTGTCTCT
>BRDA01045126.1:8695-27760 GCA_036984385.1 Crenuchus spilurus
GGCACACTTTCAGAAATCGGAATAGCTTGACTTTAGTCCGAGGTCAGCAACTTACGATACTTGTCCGTCCTTTTTTGTGTGATATCACGTAACACATGTCAAGGATCCGTTGACATTGTTGAGTCTTACCAGGTTCACTCGGAGGTAATAGTTAAATAATACCAAAACACATAAAACGGTTACTAGTTAAAAGTCTGAAAAGAGGACTTTGTACTGAGTAACAGTCCAGTTCTGGTTCTGCTTAGTCCAGGTAAGACACTTGTGATGTTGTCTCTGGTTCAGGAGTGTCGATATTAGGAATGTGACAGTTGTAGTTTGAGAGATACACTATTTATATTAATATTAAAGCAAAAAAGTCTTGAAATATGTAATTTTACATGTAATGAATATAATTTTTTTCATGGTATGTGGTGTAGGTGCTATGCTTTTCAGCAAGAAAATTGATCATTGGCAAAATACACAAAACCATAATAAATTGATAATGGAGGCTCACTTGGACCATTCTGAGTTGTTACAGTTGCCTAGGAACTGTACACAATGCACTATAGTGTGTTTTTTCCTGCCTGTTCATAGCATTCAACGACTGGAGCCTGATTTCAGTTCGATAAGGCTAAAGACTTTCACACGGCCACAGCTACACTGGGCAGAATGTTAAGTAGCCTTTCAGACATTTCTAATGAGAATTTCGCAATTTGGCCAGATAAAGACAAAAAAAAAGCCTTTCATAAAGAACAGGGGATTCTCTCCTCCGTTCTTCTGCTCTGAATTCTAATTCACAGCTCCTCTTTTTTCTTGTGTTTGCTGATGAAGAGAGGAAAATATCATTCCCGGTTTCTGGAGATCCTCTTAGGAAACGAGTGGATGCAACGTGACTTGGCTTATTGAGAAATGACATTCACTTATTCCCCAAGCCTCTTAAAAGAAAAGGTCCTGCAAAGTATTATATTATGTCTCACCTTTAAAGCTGTTCTAACGCCGAGATTAAGGCTGAAACATCTGACATTTCAGGTCATTGATATTCTGGGGAGGATTCGGCCTCACTTTCAATCCAGATCCATCTTGGTGTTTTATTATGGAAAGCGTAGCACCTGAAACGAATGGCTTTTTGCTCATCTGAGGGCAGTGGAGAGATATTCTGCCTTTGATAGGAGCTGGTGGAAGAAGGTGGTATATTAAGAAAAGATGTTTGTCAGGGTTGTGGGTTCATTACTGAGAAAAAGTAATCCATTACAAATTACTGATTACTTCTCAAAAAGTAATGGGATTACTTTACAGACAAAGTAATCTCGTTCCTTAGTACTTTACTTATTAAACCCAAACTAATCTATACTAAACTCAGTCTCAGTGGTATTTCCCACACATCTGCTCTAAACTACAGTCAGCTAACAGCTAATGCTAATGCTACCACCCAGAAAATGTCCTGTGAACAACTACAACATTTAAAGCTTAAAATAAAGTCTCTGAATGAAACACACAGTTTAAACAGTTGAAGTTTGCTTCTTATTCATAAACGTCTTATCTGAATTTTCTATTCCACCTTAAATGCTGCAGCAGTTACATTCAGCCTCTGCTATTTAAGGTGGAATGGGGAAATTCAGAAATTTGAATAAGACTCTAACTCGATTCTACACTGGAGACTAAGCTGTTTCACTAATGTTGGGACTTTCTATCCTTAAGATTTTTAATATTACCATGATTACAGCTGAGTTTACACACAGCAGTTTACAGTTTGATGGACTTTACAGTTTAATGGGCTATAGCCCTGGGTCGTTTTTTCATTGCCCCGGGTCTTATATCCACTCCGCAGCCCAGTTGGGTAAAAGAATGTTTGGTCCATGGGTTAAATGTTTTCCCCACTAACCTTGATTGTGATTGGTCAGCTTATGCACTGGTCCTATTCTAATTGTATACATTAACATTGTTGAGGAGCTTCAAGGAGCTCCACCAAAGGCACAGTGGTACATGGTAAGTGTACTAAAGTGGACAGTGAGTTAGTGTTCTATACAGTATATGCCTTTAGAAAAAGTTTAAAAATCTATGATCCTTAATTGAGTCTCAATATCCACTCAAGGTCTTGTAATTATCTCAAACTGTAATTATCCTTGTAGTCTGCTATCTATCATAATCACAACACAACATGCAATTAGCAGTGAATCGCAAGTGTGATGAATCGGTGGTCTAGTGAAAATGCTCAGGCAGTCACCCATAATACAAAAACAATAATTGTAATGTCTCCCTGAAGAAGATGGAGGAGAGTTTTCACTATATGAGGGTCATTCTACCAAAGGGTTGCTATTTGTGTCTAAGTGTTTGATCTTGTTAACAGGATATATAAGAAAATACTATTCTTATAAAGTAACCTACCAAAAAATTAAGATTTTAAAAATTTCAAGAGTGGTCCTACAATTTCCATGTGAACAATGGTCAGAATACATCTATCTATACAGTCTACCTGTAAAGTAGTCAGAGCTCATAAAAATATCTGGGAAGGGTATCCAGCTAACAGGGCTGAGTACAAACAAAAAGTGTACTGCTTTGAAACTGTGTACAGTGCCTTTAAATGTTCTGCCAGTGTAACAGACTGAAGAGTTTATAAGCCCTGAAAGATCTTCCAGAAACATTCTGGTTCAGAAGTGAGTGTAAAAGAAGAGATAAAAGAAGAGAAATAGGAGAATATTAAATAATGTTATGTAATAACAGAAGTTTGGGAGGCGGACCACATTAGAGAGACTCCTCCTCTCATTCATTCATGCCCTATAAACCCATGCTGCCTACCCCTCACACGAATTATTTCAACAATCCATAACTTCACTCTACTTCTCTGTCACCCAAAAAGGGGGAGGGGTCTGGTTTAAAGCTCCATCAAAGGGGGAGGGGTCTGACTTCAGGCTCCATCGAGGAAGTCAGTCAGAACTTCTTGAGTTTCCCCTCCCCTTTCTCACATACATTAGTCATTATGTGGTCCGTTCCTGGATTAATCAGATCCTCCATAAATAGCTGGACTGCTGTGCTATAAAACAAAATAAATACATATGCTAACACAACAACTAAAAGCAGCTGAGTTAAAGCTGAGACCCTTACCCAGATACATCTAACAACAAATGAATGTCTCATTTTTTGGCAGATATGTTTTATTTCATGCTGCACAGCACTGAAGGGACATTATGGCTCAACGCAGACATGTGCCACAAGAGGGTGCTGTTCAGCAATACAAAAACTAAGGCCACAGTGAATTATGAGTGTTTGGGACTCAAATACCAGTAATGGTGTTGCTTTTAAATGCAGTAAATGCAACTTTTAGGTGAACTTTAGAATTCAATTTGTATTTCTTGCACAAACATTGAGGCCACAAATTCAACATCAAGAATCTAAAAATCAAAAACCAGATTAAATTACACATTTTGTATTGACAGTTGTAAAAAAAAAAAAAAGACATTTTACTAGTAGTGAAACTGTACATTTTAAAAACTTATTTCATGTACAAGTATTACTATTCAAATCGTGTACACAGGGTCTGTGATGTGCTGGTAAATGGATAAAACTAATAAGGATTTTACACCTGATGTGGGATTAATGTGGGGTTCTAAAAGTTTGCTCTTGATGAAATTCTGAAAAATTACTCCCGTTTCATAGAAATGACCCACAAGTGTTTGTAGCTGATAGTAATAAACAATGTTGTCTACCGACATATCCCTCAGACCTCAGATAATATCTGGTCAACAGCTGTGGTCCCCAGAGACCAGTGATGAATGAGGTTGAGGGGGCTGTTAACCTGCAACAAAAGTTAGTTCAGTCTGAAATTGTACACTCACATAATAGAGCTATAAGATGAGTGACGGTCTACAAATCATCATTTAAAAAAGGATGCTGAAAGATCCCAGTCTACAGGAACCTGCTTAGGGTTAAAGTTCACTAGACGGTTCAGGTTTTTGAGAGTAGTTTTTTTGTGTACATGTTCCTGGAGGCTCTTTTAAAGGCACTGTACATGATTCTAAATGGCTAAACAAACACACCCCTCCCTTGAATGCTCCTTCAGAAGCTCCACCCCCAAGACCCTGAGCTAATTAAAAGAATAACAACAATGTCATAGCAAGTTATTAGCTTTAGCAAGGTTGATGTTAGCTGGCTCGTGGGTTGTCAAATGGTTGCTACAATTGCTGCTGCTAACCAAACCAGTTGTTATTATATATTACAAACATTCACAAACAGGACAAAACAAACAGAAACAGCAGAAATAAATCAATGTTCCCCACCGAGCCAGCATACATAGAACAACATCCTCATCTGTTTTCATGCCATTCAGTTTTCGAAGGGCTCTCGACCATGCAAACTCCTCACTAATGTTTACACAGTGCCCCCCACTTCCCCCTGTCCTGTGCACAAGCACCTACTGTTACTGACTGGCTAGAATAGTGTTGTGTTGCTTGGTCTGAGTCCTGTTTACTGAGGATTGAAATCGTGTATAGTGCCTTTAGGTTCTGCCAGTGTAACAGTTAAGAAGTCCTAATGTCTTAATGGAAGGAAATGTCCTAACGCTTCATAAGGTTTGGTTCTTGCAATGTTAAAGATGATCTGGCCAAAAGTATTGGGACATCTGCTCATTCATTTCGGTATTAAAACGAGTTTATTCTTCTTTTGTTTGAGTAAGTGCCTATTGTCCATGGAAGACTGAAACTAGATTTTGCAGCATTGCTGTGAGGATTTGATTGCAATCATTGACAACAGCTTTAGTGAACACAGTTCCACTTCTTCACAGTTCAATGTTGGGCGGCTTTATACCCCTCTAGCCATGGTGCCAATAGGTTCTGTCATATTGTATTGGTACAACCTCATTTATATGTAATGTCAGCTTACAGTAGCTGAATGCATTGATTAGAGAGGGTGTCCACAAACTTTTGGACACACAATGCAACAGCTAATGAACTTAATTAGAAAGTAAGCAGCCAACCGTTTCCTCCAAACTTAGCAAAAATTTAAATTTTAGCATGAGGACGTATTTGAAAGGTGTCCCGTGCCACAGAGTGTCCTCATCACTCCAGAAGTCTGGCTTTAAAGGCTCTGATGTGTGTCCTATGACACGGGAGCTGTTTGATTATTTATATTTCATCCTCCTGCCGCAGAAGTCTCTCATCTTCAGCTTTCTCTGATCTCAGTGCAGGTGTCATGCTGTCATGCTTTGTACACTTATACAAAGATATAAAAAAGATCTCTGCTTCTACTAGACAGACAGAATGACTCACATACAAGTGTGCATTTAGTGGACAAAAGTATTGGGACACATACACATATCGTTTTTTGCACTTTCATCAAGACTTTTAGTGAGGTCACACACTGACTGTCTCCGTCACCGTCTGTCTATCCATCTCTCCATCCATCCATACATATATCCTATCTATCCTATCTATCCATCCATCCATCCGTCTATCTGTCTATCTATCATCCATCTATCTATTTATCCATCCATCCATTTATCTATCCATACATCCATCTATCAATGTATCTATCCATCTATCTGTCTATCATATTTTTATCCATCCATCCATCCATCCTATCCATCCATCCATCCATCTATAACTCTATCCATTCATCCATCTATGCATCCATCAGTAAATCTATTTAACTATCCATCTATTCATCCATCCATCCATCTATTTATCCATCCATCCATCCATATGCCTATCCATCCATCCATCCATCCATCCACCTATCTATTCATCCATCCATCTATATATCTGTATATTGATCTATCAATCCATCCATCTGCTATTCATCCATCCCTCCCTCCATCCATCTCTGATGGTCCACTGGTTTGGTGGTTATACAGGTTTTTGACACTGATGATGTCATACTGGTAGAACTTCCCAACCCGAACACACTGATGATTTACTGAAGTGTTATTTTTATAAAATAGACACTCAGTCTGACAGACACAGTTCAGGGAACCTTTCTTCTCGTTCTGTGGTCAGCTCAGCATTAAAGAGCAGAACCATTGATTTCTGATCACAGTAGAACTTCCACAGATGTGCAGACACATCTCCACAGTCTTCCTGTTCTCCTGGGGTTTGTTTATGCCTGAGTGGGAGCCGTGACTGAACACAGAGCACTGCAGGCGTTTGATAGATTTGTGTTAGAACATGCTGGGATGTGACACCCTATCTATCAGCCATCATCTTCTTCAATCACCTTCTGCTTGTGCTGGCCTGTTTATTCTGCAAATACCAGGACGGTGGTGGATTCACGCACTGCTACAAAGACCAGCGCATGTCTTCTGATGCTGAGTAAACAAAAGGAAAAGATCTACAAGTAGAAACCAGAAAATGTGGAACTATATTCACAGTTTTTGCCAGAAAGAAGAATACACGGACATGCATGTAACCTGTTTAAGACGTTAAGCACTTTAGCTTACAACACTATCTCTCTTCACTAGCTCTTCCTGAACTGCACACTAATTATGAAGGTCAATCTAGAGATTCAAGGTTAATTATTTCTTTTAATTGCACATCGCAGATCTCCTTTGTAGCTCTTCGTTTCCTGCAGCATGTTAAATTATGGTGATTAAAGTCAATTTGTGTCCATGATTTCATTCAAAAAAGGTAAACAGTCAGATACTTTCTATTCATTACATGTAGGTTGACATCTATCAAGCCTATTCATGAGGGGGCTGGCACAGTAATATGATGGTCAGTAGTAGTGTTGGCACTGTGGGGAGCTGCTGGGCATCTCCATAAAGCTTGTGAGCAGATGGAAGCATGAAGTGCTCTAAAATCTCCTGGTAGGTGTTAACTTTGGACTAAACACAGTAGACCAACACCATGACATGACAACTCAAAGCATCACAGACTGGAGAAACTTCACACTGGACTTCAGTTCTGTTTATAGTCATTTACTCAAACTCACCATCACATATTCTAGTAATTATAAATTCTTGTGAGTTCTAGTCTTGAAATATGTCACTTTATGTGTATTAAATATAACATATATGACATTTTACCTTTTCAAATTAAATTGTGAACAACTTTTTCATGACTGAACATCTATAAGAAACCTATAAAATGAATTTTGCAATGTTCCTCTGCTAAACACTCAACTTCCTCTACAAGGCGTCAGCTGTATCACCTCATCATGTAGTTCCAGCCACCCAGCGGTTATTCTGGGCTCTTTAGCATTTGCTCTTAATGAATCAATCCATCCTATCTCTCTTTGACAATTCAGCAGCAGGAAATTGGGTTAGCGCTTTAGCAGAATAAGCTTATTGAAGAGCAAATTGGGAGATTTTCAGTCCTGAGCTGCTTTAAAACCATATATGTGAACTCTGAAGCAACAGGTTAGACCTCCTGAGCCTGACTAGCATTACGTTATCTGCTCTGCATGTCATTCACTCCTTACTTTTATGATGAATTGCACTCAAGCAGAAAACTCTTTCATGTTATTTACTCTATACAGGCTTTCTACCCGCCTGTCATGTATTACCATTGAGTCTGGCAGCTTTATGCCATGTTAGTGTCCTACAGGACATTCAGAGTCAAAGCCTGGAGCTTCAGCCAACAGTTGCCTATAAATGTCACTTAGGTACACGAAATGAGCTTAAGAAACTTTAACACGGGCTTATTTTTCTTGTATGTTAAAGTAATCAGCCATAAAATTAAAACCAGGTAGCTATTATGGTTTATATGCTGTCAACAGTTTCAAACAACCAAGACATGGAATCTGAAGTGGTATCTGGAGTCATGTTAGCAGCAAATCTGGACAATTTAGAGGCCACTGTTGTGTGGTCATGACTATTTGCTCATATCAATATTATGATTGCAGGCTCTTACAAACCATAATTCAAATACAGATGTTTTATATAGCTCATACACATGCAAAACAACCACTTGTTCTTAAACACCACTGAAACACACAAAGTCACTGTTGGTGTTTTGGTGCCTTGTGCTATGACTATACTGTAATGTCAGTACAGCGTCTTAAATTAAAAGTGTTGAATTTGTAAGAAATAGAGAATAACTCAACTAGTAGGGATTTTACTTCTATTCTATTTTTTTTCTTCTGATTTGCTGTGTGCTTATGTTGTTTTGTAGCACTTTGAGATTTTCATTAATGAAAAGTGCGTTATAAATAAAAATTATTAATTATTATTATTATTATTATTATAACTGATTTTATAATGTCTTATTTTATGTTCTTATTTTATCTGCTTGTTGACCTGCTAAAGACCTAAAAACTGGAAGTTGATCTGCTGGTATACAGGAACCCCGAAGACAGGCATGCCCATAACTGGGATTAGCATATCATTCCTCTGAGCTCAAGTGAATGGCAGTGAGAATGATGGAGGGAGAAAAAAGAGCAAAGAGGAAGAAGAGCAGAGAGGAAGAAATCAAGCTGATCTTACTGCGTCTCAACAGAAGATCTTCTGTATGACCATTCACCTCAAATACACTGTCAGGTAAAGACCAGCACACTTACCTAGAAAGAGAGAGGGGGGGGCGAGAGAGAGAGAGGGAGAGAGAGAAAATATACTGCTGTTAATGATTCACATTAGAATAAAACAATTAAACATAAACAAACTGATGTTCCAGATGTTCTCCTCATTGCTCTTCAAGCAATCTATATTCTTAAGGTTTTTGTAAATTTTCTTACATTTATTACAATCTATATTCTCAAGATTTCATTTCATTTATTTCAAATCATATTCAACAGTGTTAATGCAACCCTCCTGCTGCTGATTGCCAGCCCCACCTCGCTCTTATCATGTGCTTGTTTGTTTACGTTTCCTCACATGATGTTCTGTCATCCTTGTGCTTCTGTTTACATTTTCCACGTGTCTTGTCCACATCATGTCTTCATCCCTAGCCACATCATGTCTTGCTATCTCGTTTATGTCTAATTACATTCTCAATAAAAGCCTTCCCAGTGTGTCAGTCCTCGTCTGTCATTGTAGTGTCAACCATGCTATGTAGTGTCAATACGTTTACGTACTGCTACTGCCACAGTCTGTTTTTGTCTGTTTTGTCAATAGTCTTTTTTCTCGATTCCTGCTGCTGTTTGACTACTCCTACCCAGCGTTTATGACAGTTGAGTTTTTCAGTGATTTCAGTTTTCTTAGATTTATTTCAGTATTTTCAGGTTTTCATTACATTTGTTTTTTTTCAAACAATTCACTAGATTTTCTTTTAATTTCTTTAGATTTCATTGAATGTCCTTGCTTTTTCATTCATTTTTCTCAAAATGTGTTCCATATGCTCCGGCAAATTTTTGGGGGGGTTTCCATTCAATATTCTGAGGTTTCCCTTAATAGTTTTTTCTAGGTTTTATTATATATTTAGTATATACTGCAGTGATCAGTCAATTATTTTACTTGAAACTGCTGTGATTCAATACAGGACATGTAGACAACAGTTTTGCTGTATTGTTGCACAATCAAAGCAAAAGTTTCCCATATCCTGAGTTTATTAATGGATCTGCACACTTGAATGCTTCTTAAAAGAGAATGTAACTACCTGACTCTACTAATCAGTGTCAAACCCTAATCAAAGCCTGCATCCTAAACAGCACCACTTCATCAGTAAATAGAGGAAAGGGAGGGAATAGGGAGCTCATATGGGGAGGAAAGGACCAGAGCCAGATGATTTAGAGCCTGGAACAAACCTGCAGCCATTTACTTCCACTCATCCTCAGTGGAGAGAGATGGAGGGATGGCTGGCCTGGAGAATTCAAGGGTAAAGCACTTCATTTCCATCCTTACCTGGGAGGCATTGGAGAAGATGTAATAGGGAACTGGGTCACCTTAGCCCCAGTGAGATACATCCACTATCAGCATGGCAGAGGTACAGGATGCCACCGATCTGGAGACAGTGGTGCTCAAACTAATGCTGAGATGTTTTTGAGTAGTTAAATAAGTCAAAGGACAACAACAATCAGGTCTTCTTAATATCATGTATGAATTTTGAGATTATACACACAGATATTTCTCCAGATTCAATCAGAATGACCCTGCTAGTCATATTTATTTGGATGCATTTGCTTTTAGCTCATTTCAGTTGTATAGAATAATTATTTCATATTTTTATACAGTAGCTACATGAAATAAATACACATTCTTGATGTTTTATGATTTTGTAACCCTCCTGCCTCTGCCATGTCTCTGGCCTTACCTCTGTCCTGTCACATGGTTTCTGTTTATGTTTGCCATGTGCTCTTTTGTTTACTTTTGCATCATGTCTCTTTGTCCTGTCTCATCATTAGCCACAAAGTCTTGACTGCTCACAGCCCTGTTCCTTTATCATGCATTAACTCTCTGAAGTCTGACTGTATTTCAGACACTCGGATGTAGTCTGACATGGCTTAACTTTTTAGAATCTAAATTGATTTTTTTCCCCAAAGTGTTGCACAGGCTTTTGTTCAGCACAAACTCAGCAATAAGAGTGTCAAAACAGTAAGAGTGTCATAAATCTACTATATTTTGATTAAATCTGCTCTAAACTTAGACTTTCCAAAAACCTATTTTCAGATGTGCTGATATATTGTGAAAACACACTCTAAACATTTGTTGCAAAGACTTTTGAGCTCCGAACTGAATAAATAGAGGTGTTGGTTACACACTGCTCATAACAGTTTTTAGAAATTGTATGTGGTTTTATTTCTAAAGCTTAACTAATGTGAGGTGACACTCTGTTTTCACTCATTCAGTGGTTCCTAGATCTAATATTTATGAGATAGGTGTGAACAATCAGGTGAGAAGCCTTTGTTCAGGTTCACATTCAACAGATGCCAGGCCACTGAAATCCACCAATGGAATGTCTGGATTTACCATGTCATTATCATATGAATGACAGATAGTGTATTTTAAAAAGGGAAATATTTGCAGCTGTGTGTGTCGCTCTCATAGACATGTCTCTGCTATATTTATATAATAAATATATATATGCTATATAAATATATTTGGATTCAAGCTACAGTATGTATATTTGAAATGTAGACCCTTTAAGGTTTAATGTTTAGTTTTGTTTCTAAGATAAAATCTCGCAGAGTTATACACTGTAAGTGTTTATGCAGAATCTCGGTTTTGTTCCCGGAGGGATCCTCCAAAGGGATACTTATGTGTACTTATACTCTCAGTCTTGTCCGTCATTGTAGTGTCAACCATGACACTGAATGTCTACCATGTCATGTTTGTTTGCATTTTGTGTTTGTACAATACTGTCTCGTTTTTGGGATCCCTCCTGCATTCCAACTCCTCCTGCTACAGTGTTTCAAACAGACTTCAGTTTCAGACAGAAATCTGCACCTCACCAAAGGGACTTTATGGTGCAACACAGAATTGCTCCACAAGAGGGCATCTTTCAGCAGGATAGTGTTCAGTGCTCAGATCTGCTTGGATTGAAATCCAAAACCAACAAAGATTGTAACTGAAGGGACTTTAGACTTGTGTTTATCTTCCACTATAACTTGCATATCATTGTTTAGCCTGAATTGACAGAAATTAGACTATTTCACACTTCATTTCACTTATTAATTAAGAAATAATCTCCCGGTGAGAAGGCAGGGAGGGAAATTAAATATATTAATGAGTTCATTAAAGTGTTTACTCAATGCAGATAACTGTGAGGATGGAAGTTGTTTGATAAACATTAATGTCACTCAATGTTTTGATATCTGGAAATGCTCATTATTATCAATTGCAATATCAAACCACCTGCCCAACCAATCACATCATGAACTCCACCAGGATTGTATGGCCAGTTGTTGAGGTCACTGCCATTAGTGTTACCATTAAGAACTTTGCATTGTTTAGGTAGTTGGTGTCAAACCCAAGACTTCCCAGCAAAACACTGAAAATTTTGATTCTCCCCACAGGTCTGGTATCTTCAAATCCAGCCCTTGCGTCCACATTCCAGATGGGAGTTTTGTATGATGGTAAGGAGTCAATCAGTTACATTGACAGTTCATCTGACGACCAGAAATCACACAATCCCATAAACTGGACTCAAGACCCCTGCCATAGTGGCCTGATGCCATCTCTTCCAGGTAAGAAACGTAGCCATGCAATTTAAATTATATTAAATATTGACTTCTCATTCAGCATATTTGAGCTATAATTGGCAATTAGTTTTGATTTAGCATTGTTCAGTTCTTCTAAAATAACTTTTGCAGGACAATTTTCATTTAACTGTAATCCTAATCCCTTTCCAGAGTATTGCTACAGAAATGCATTGAGCTACTCTACTACTACAATACTAATACTAACGGTATACTTTTACTGGTTTGTACAGTAACTTTCAGTTGCCAAAGGCATGTTTCTGGACCTGCATTCCTCTCTGAATGTATTGGCTATAATTTATTAATATATTTAATTTAATATTTAATTAACTATTAATTGATGCTCTAATTTCATTTCATATGACTGCTCTTGTTTTTGGTCATCTTTGTCTTCCTCCTCATTGCCCACCACCTCGGACACACCTCTTCTATTGTTCCTCCATTGCTAGAGTCACAATCCAGTTCAGAGATGCTACCTGCATTTCAACTGGCTTTTATTCTGTTTATCAACTGAGCAGTTTTATTCTGTAGTGTGTTAACAATGACAATAATCTGTTAGATGTGTTTAAGGACGTTTTCACACCAACACTATTTGGTCCGGTTAAAACGAACCCTGGTTTGTTTGCTCTCTTGGTGAGGTTCTTTTACGTCCGGTGTGAAAACAGTAATTGAACTTGTGTGGGTGTGGATCAAACGAACCGTACCGAGACCAGCAAGCGGGTGTGGTTCACTTGCAGTGAGAATGTGATCAGACATCGATCCGACCCAACTATGGTGTAACTCCACAAGTTTGAACTAAATGGAGAGCCAGTTAGCGCTAAAACTATACTGTACTGTTGTTGTTGCTGTTGCTGATGCTGCGCGTCACCAACCCAACACATAGACAGTGTTGCGCAGCGCTGTCGCACATGAGGGCTCTCAATACAGTTAAACAGTATGTAGTCGTGACTCGGGACAGATGAGTGACGCACAGAAACAGCAACAGGACAATGACAGTTTTAGCTCACTGCTGCTGCTGCAGTGTTTATTTTCCTGCTCCCGCGACAGACAACTCTGACCAATCAGAGGACACAACATGTTCACGTGGTTCGTTGAGGTGCATTTTGTTGCAATAATTGGCGAAATACGAAAGAAAAGTCAAACGAACTCGGTCTGATTCGGACCAGAGAATAAAACTACTGGTTAGAAAATGCCCTAAGCTTTATGGTCCACTGGGAGAATGAGTCTTTCTCTGTGAAAATGTGTTGAAAATTTTACAAAAATCAGATCAGAAAACTGGCTCAAATTACATAATTACTGATTATTCAAAAAAACTAACAAACTGTAATACACAAGGGAAGGACAACTTCTGATCAACGTTGTGTCTCTAAACTCTACACTAGGTTTAGTTTGATGTTGATAATCCAAGTAAAAACAGACATATGGTCATTTAAATTTGATATAAAAACCATAGAAATAGTGAGGCAGGATGGGTGAGATGCCCACAAGAAAACCACACAATGCAGGAGTAGTGAACAAAAAAACCCCTCAACTCTTGCTTTTGTTGTAAGAGTTGTCACAAAATGTGGTATATGAAGGCAAAATCCTAAGTACTCAAAATCAAGAGACTCTAAAAATCTAAGAGTGAACTACACTGTAGGGAAGCATCTCATAAACGATAAGATGGTAATGAATTTCCAGAAATGCATTTAGAGTAGACATTTCATCATTTCACTTGATGTTGAGAAAATTCATCAGACAAAACTTCATCCCTCTACCGGAGAGTGAGAGAAGGATGATTGAGATTCCATCATGTTGGTTCTGAGATAGATAAAAAGAAACAAGCTTCATCTCTCTGCATGTACCCACCTCCTGCCAACAGCAGCCCCAGCAGGGCTTTACCCATCACTCTGTCTTATCAACATCTCTGCTGAATCACAACAGCAACACAGTGACTCTGCAGTGTGCTAGCAATGTACCAGCCATTAGAAACAGGACATGATACAGAAATTACTAGAGCTGACCTAAAATACGAATTTACTTAGTCAGCCAAAAGGCCTGTTTACTCCCAAAAGTTGACTAGTACCACCCATCTGACTGAAAACGTTTAGAAAACTGGACATAGAAGCGAAATCTCATTTGCACATTAAAGAAATGGTTTGCTCAGAAATCACAAGAACACAGTACTGGACTGAGCAATCTGTACATTATACAAAAAAGCCCAGAACATTCATCTTGTTTCCTTTTGAATCTTTGTTACTCTCAGTGGTTCCTCCACATGGACTCCTCGTGGTTTCTCTGATACTCTTATGGAGCTTTTCCATTTGAGTCTTGGTTCTAGTCAGCATTTTTTCCTAAACACTCTTTTAGCTGTTTTCCACCAACTTCACTCTGGTTCTTGAACTGGTTCAATTCAGGAATCATAGAACTTTTGTGATACCCAGCAAATTGAACCGGTTTGCACTTTTGCACAACTTTTCACTGAATTGTCATGAATGGACAACAGAACTAAATAGATAGTAAGTGCTCTAAAGCAAGTAAGTCTTCTTCTAATCTTATTTTTTCATTTTTAAATAATTTAGCTTAAAAACCCTTCATCCTGCCACTTCTCAAGTTTATTTTGCAACTGCATTTTCAAAGTATACCCAGTTGGTTGAAAAGGTGCAAACCTGGCAATTCAGTACAAATATGATGATTTTTTTTAGGTTGGTGATGGAAACAACATGCATAAATGTATCAGTGTGTGCCATTTCAGAAACAGATTCATTCACATTAAAGACAGATCACTCACGTATATGAATAATCAAGGTAGTCAAATCTGATTTGAAGAAAAAAATGAATTAATGAGGTTTGTATTGTGAACACAGCCTTTGTTTCACTCATTGATTAGACAAAAAATAAGTTGGGTAAAACTTGAAAGGTTTATGTCCATATCATGAAATATTCACACAGTGTAAAGGCCAGCTGGCATTTCCAAATGGTTTTTAAAAAGAACTGAATACAGCAAGCTATGAAAACTGAAATGAGTTCAGTTGAATCAATTGTCCAGGTCAAAGAGAAAGATGCATATATTTCATAGTAAAAGGGTGACTTCTACAACCAGTTGAAAACATGTGTATTTGATGTGCCATTAGATGCAGATAACGGTCTCGAAGGTCAACATCACCATACGGAGGAGGATGTTTACTTGTAGCTTCCCCCACACAGTTACTTCTAACAGAAGGTCAACACTCTCGCCAGCACATGGCCTTAAAGGTCACTTCATGTCAGAGAATATTCTCCAGGTAAAAAAGCCCAACACACAGCAAATATCTGAACACTTTATCAAAGCCTTTTCATACCTTCTCCCACGTGCTACATCACACAGTAATAGACACTTCAGAGAATTCTGTTGAGGGCCTTGAATTTTTATTTCAAATTCACTCATCTTTGCCAGTGAGAGCATCAATAATTTTTTAACCCTCTCGTCAACTCTCTTCAAAATGAGGCACCATTTGAGTTCCAGGTTACCAACCAGTTAGGTCTAAACCAAAATCTCACACACCTTGTTCAGGCTAATCAAGAACTTTTATGGCAGAAATTCCAACCTCAAATCAGAAAATGCAACAAAACAAAACATTTTCTTTCAAGATATTTCATGTTTGTTTCGTCAATCCCAGTCCTGCACCACATTCCAAAACAAGTTGGGGCAAAGACAGTTTTGTGCTAGCAGGGAGGTAAAAGAAAACAACTAAGTGATGTCATTTCAAACAATCTGCTTTGACTGCAATCATGCTTAAGTACAAAAGCAGTATTTACGGAGCAGAGATGAGCAGAGGATCTTCAGTTTGTCAACAAATGTGTGAGAACATGACTGACATGTTTAAAAAACAAAGTTGCTCAAAGAAAGATTGGAAATGATTAGCATATTTCTACCTCTACAGTGCTTAATGTCATTAAACAATTCAAGGAATCTGGAGTAATTTCAGTGAATAAAGGGCAAGGCCTCAAGCGTAAGATGTGATCTCCAATCCCTTACTGCATCAAGAACTTTCATTCCTCAACAGCTGATATAACCACATGGGCAAGAGATTAATCTGGCAAACCTTTGTCAAGCACTACAATACAGAGTTACATTCACAAATGTCACTTACAACTTTACTGTTTAAAAAAGAAGCCTTATGTCAATCACAGAAGTGAGAATTAGCATCAACTTCTCTGGGCTCTCTGTGGCATCTGGGATGGACCATCACAGAGTGGAAACATGAACTGTGCTCAGACCAATCAGTATTCTAAATTTTTTTTAAAGAAATCGACATCGTGCTCCAGACCAAAGATGAAAAGGAACAGCAAGTTATCAGCACAAAGTCCAAAAGTCAGGATATGTCATGGTCTGGGGGTGTGTGTCAGTGTCAGGGTGTGTCATGGTCTTGGGGGGGGTGTCAGTGTCTGTCATAGTTTGGGTGGTTATACTCTGACAGGTACACTGAGATTATACGGCAACAAATGCTGCCTTAAAGACCACATCTTTTCCAGGGATGTCCATGTATTTTTAAACAAGACAATGTAAAACCACATGCTGCACACATTCCACACACAGTAAATCTGCCAGTCTTAAATCAACACTATTAGAGTTAAATTAACACTGAGGGTGTCAAAATGTAACACTCTAATTGAACTGTAATAGTGTTGATTTAACACTGGCAGATTTACTGTGCAGGCATGACTGTGGAGGAAAAGGGTGCAGGTACTGGACTGAACTACCCGCAGTCCTCAGTAGAGAATGTTGAAGAATTTTGAAATGAAATTTTATTTGTAAGAAGAATGAGACCAAAAAAAACCCTGAAACACTTCATCACTTGATGTCCTCTGAGCCAAAACATCTTAGTGTTGTGTGAAGGAATGACATTAAAAATTTGTGAATGCTTTACCATCTCAACTTTTTTTGCAATGAGTTGCAGGTCTGTTATGCAGAAATGGATGCATATTATTAAATGAAATTAAGCTGAGCAGAGAAAACATGACAGTGTTGTACTAGTTGTTTCTCAGTTTCTGTGAGAGACTTGTGTTGTGTTGCGGCAACCTACCCAGAGGTGAGCATATGAAAATTACCCTGTCTGACTCTTCACTGTGCCATGATCAGGGGCATGGTTAAGGATGAGTATTTGGTCCTCAAGCCCCAAATATTTCAACATCAGCCCTGTACCTACAGTATTTTGAAAATGAAAGTAAAGGGTTTTTTCAGCTTTGTCTGGACTTTTTACATAAAAAATAATACAAAATGTAACATGAAATCTGGTGTTTTTTTCCGATTTTTATTTTTTGATATATGTATATATTGCATACTTTAATCAGTATTTTATACTTATATTTAAACCTGGGTTTCTTTTAGACTATAACGTTATTCAGTTTTTGGCGCTGGGGCATCGGTCCTCCAAAACCATCACCATCAACCCCCAGGAGTAAATGCTGGTCCAATATCATGCAACTACATATTTCTAAAAGTTCTGATGTCCTTCTAATGAATGTATTCAATTGACACACATGTACAAATGCACACACAGCTTGTCTAGTCACTGTAGAGAAGTACTGCCAATAGAATAGGACTAAACATGAACCTATTGGCACCATTTTTGCTTTTGGGATGAGATGGTGGAGTTTGGGGATGAGATGGTGGTGATCATTAAACATCCTGCTACTCTTATGGTTGAATGCAATCACATCCTCACAACAATGCTCCAAAATCTAGTTGAAAGCCTTCTCTGTACAATAGATACTCCAATAAATTAATGATAAATTGTTTTATACTCTTGATTTCAGAAGAAAAAATGTATGAGCTGGTGTCCTAATACCTTTCCATTACTTTACTTTCACTTTCAAAATCAAATTGGGGCTCGCAAAACCATAATCAGGGTCTGATCTAGTTCCAAGAACAGAAATTAACGGAATCTAAACTCTGGTTAATGACTGGAAGGTCCTCCAGTCATGAATTTGTGAATATAGTGAGTTACTCAGTAAAACTGATCTATTCGTGAGGCACCTAACAGCTTTCTTGTCGTAAGCTTCAAGTGAGCATCTTTTAAAATTCAATCTCTGATACTACACAGAGGCTGCTGAGAGGTTTGTTGCTGCAGTGTGTCTCCCCGTGGCAGCCTGTGGTCTTTCAGGTTTGGGATGTAGGATAGATGCTTCATCTGGAGACAGAATTCTACTTTGCCCCAAAGCCAAACTTTGTTCTTAATGAGACTGCTATACTGCCATAAATATTAATTACATACATGTTGATTCCCTCTTGAAGTGTCTGTAAAAAAAAACACCGCTGTTTGGTGAGACCCTCTTCTGATATGATCTCCTTAACATCTCAGTACTTTCTCCAAGACAATGATAAAAGCAGTCTCAGATTTGCTGCCAAGATGTTTCTCCCTTGTCTTGAGATTTACTTTCTCAATAAAGTCTCATAGTGAGCTCAGATTTGCTCAGACAATAACACTGAATATTATGGAAATCTCAATACAAACTCAACCATTTCTCATTCAGGAATAAAGTGTTCTCATTTTTTTACTTTCTTATGGTAGCAAAAAATATGTAATATTTACGTTTTGTCTCTCCTAAAGAATTTTAAGACAATCTTTATTATGTATCCTGAGCCATCAAAGAGCTACATGTGAGCAATAATATATTCTTATTGGTCATGGCCTGAAATTCATTTTTCAAAATGGGGGGGGATTCACCCCTTAAATGTGTCACATAAGGGGGATTTCATTTTGGGGGGATACTACTGGTGAGCTTAACTACAGGTCTTACCTTATCCTTTATAATCCAAAGACAAGAGGGGAGTGTAATTTTTTTGTAAGTATGTTAGCATTGCCGAAATCATTCTCCCCCAAGAAAATCCCCTATGAAGAACTTCTACACACCTAGACACCAAAATCAGTTTCATGTTTATCAGGTCTTATAGTATAAAGAGAAGAGGGGAGTGTAATTTCTTCCAGTATGTTAGCATTGCCGAAATCATTCTTCTCTCTCTCTCCCCCCCCCTCTATGAAGAAGCTACAATAAAATGTTTTTGAG
>BRDA01045127.1:0-12606 GCA_036984385.1 Crenuchus spilurus
TCTCTCTCTCTCTCTCTCTCTCTGTCTCTCTCTATCTCTATCTCTCTCTCTGTCTCTCTCTTTCTCTCTCTCTCTCTGTCTCTCTCTCTCACACATACACACACACACACATTAACATGTCTTGCTTTTTTAAATAAACAAGTCTGATGAGGTATTAAACATTGTTTCATGCTTCATTTTCTGTGTATTTTTGCGAGTGGCACAAAGCTGTGCAGTAACCTGCTGCTTACAGGAACTTAGCTCCGCCCATTTACAATAGTGTCTCTACCTGGACTGGTTTTTCAATCAGATGTTACATAAGACAACCAATCAAAACAGAGATTATTTACATATATTGCTCTGAAAGGCATAGTAACAAAAATACCCTGTTTGGTTCTAGAAATAAATCCCCAGTTTTAGTACAGTAACCCTGTATATATAGCTTAAAAAATATATTTCTGGATTTTTGTGAGAGGAGCTTAAATAAGCACAGACACGTCTGTGAGAGCGGCTCACATATTCACATATTATAGCTTAGTGATTACCATATTTGCCTCGTTATATTATTCGAGTCCCCATCTGAGCAGAGTTTCCATGTTCTCCCCGTGTCTGCGTTGGTTTCCTGCAGGGACTCCGGTTTCCTCCCACAGTCCAAAAACATGGAGATCAGGTGAATTGGCAACTCTAAAATTATCCTGGTGTGTCTATGTATGTATGTATGTATGTTTGCCCAGATATGGTTGGCACTCTGTCCTGGGTGATCCCCCCTAATTCTCGATGCGGTCCTCCAGGTGAACGGTCACTTCCTGTTGAGAGTATGCTGTGCCCGATTGGCTACCTCAGACTCCAGAGGGTTAAACGATTAAGAATTGAGAGGTTGCCTGATATAGCAAAATGGATCAAAAGGGGCTGTAAAAGAGGGAATAGTTTTCCAAGGGGGATGTGAGGGTGGCCCTCTCAAATTGAACCCTGAATAAGCCAAAACACAAGTCATAAATGTGAATATACTACAGGAAAATATATCAAACGTGAGCATTTTAACTCTAGGAAAAGGAAAAAGACACAACCTGCACATGTTTTTTCTCCATCACATCCACCGATGAAGACAAAAGCGAGCGTTTTTGCCGACTGTAGCAGGACAGAAGGCAGAAGGCCTCGTCTCCTGGCTGTTCGCTGATAAAAATCTGATGATTATCTCTTTTATAGCGCGTCAGCTTCAGCGCTTGGCCGACAACTCGATGACACTGATTGTATCCTCATCATGTCAGATAGCAATATTGCACACTCAGGCTGCTTCTCATCCGCCACTTGCACTCGGCGTCCTCCAAATAACACCCCCGTTTCCCACCAGTTACATCATACGTGCGGGCAAGGTTAGGCATTTTACTCCAGCAGCAGCCTAGAGCAGCGTGGCACGGCACCCAGATAGAAGCTCCTGACCCACATAAGACGTCATCCAAGTTTTATTTCAACCTGCTTGTAGGGCGCGAGCGTTCGGCATGACATCCTTTGAGTCATTTCAATAATAGATTCTTCATGTTTATTTCATCTCTGCGCAATGCATTATTTAATTTATAAACAGCAGTAAAGTGGGAACAATTATATTCAAATGGAGTCTCCTTTTTAATGGGAGCTGCGGATTTGCGTCAGCTTTCGGGGAATATCAACACAGAAGTTTGCATGTTTGTATGCTCTGAATGCATTAGTTCAGTCACATTAAATCAGTCTCCATTGTGCACTTTGTGAATACTCTTGTTTCCAATATACATAGCTGTTAATTGAGCCCGTTTATGGTGTGATATGGCATATTTAGTGATATGTTAAGTGCTCTAGGAGCACTGTTCTAGAACAAATGATGGTTGTTATTTAGTGCAGACGTTTAGGATGTGATCCAGCTAATAAGTCTGTGACTAACGTTAATCAAATAATCCATGTTCTTCCCAGACTTGATAGGAAAACAATGGTCACATTGGCGCTTTAGCCATACTTTGATGTTATTCTTGGTACGATGGTTATTTTAAAAATAGTCGACAAACTTCTCAAAATAAACTCGTTAGGGTTCTAAATCCCGCAATTAGAACCTTGATCAGCATCATATAACCCAAAACTCTTAAAATGATTTTAATGACGTGAACATAAGTACAAAAGAAACACTGAAACTATAAATGAAGACATAGACTAAATACTACATACATGAACTAGCACATACACAATGAGCAGCGACAAGACACTGAAACACAAGTCTATGATGATGAGGATGATACTAGGAAACAGGTGAACACAATAAAAGAGAGGGGCGTGGCAAACAGAACAAGGATGTATCCTTAAAGTGACAGATACATACATGAATACAGACCAAAGTATGACCAAATGGTTTTCAGACACTATTAAGAAACAGTGAAAGAATTTTAGTTAGTTTTCTTTTTTTTTTGTTATATTGTTTGTGGTGTTTTATGATTCTTAATGAAATAGCTTCACTTGTCTTGTAACACTGTATCTGATCTTGAGCTGGCACATGGAAATAAGTCTTTGGATGTGTTTGTGTTGTCCCTGACTGTTTGGGGTTTTTTATAATATGGTTTCCATTTGTAGGAAACAATGCTTTTAGATCAAACATATGAAATTGTTATTCAATCATTCAGTCAACCAATAAAATGGTAATCAATTATTCAACCAATTAACCAAAAAAATGGCAATCAATCAATCAACCAATAAAATGGCAGTTCAATCAATCAACAAATTATCTAATAAAATGGTAATCAATTAGTCAACCAATTAACCAATAAAATGGTAATCAATCAACCAATAAAATGGCAATTCAATCAATCAATCAACCAATTATCCAGCAAAATGGTAATTCAAACAATCAATCAATCAATCATCTAATACAATCAGTCAAGTCAATGCTAACAGGAAGTAATTCTCCACAAAACCTTTTATTCAAATAATGGTCCGAAAGCTCAGCTTCTCTACGTAGTTTAAAGTTTCATTTGAAATGTCTTGAGATCTCCACGCGCCACCACAACATTCAATCCTGATTGCTAATAAGGCTAATATACAGTACCAGTCAAAAGTTTGGACACACCTTCTGGACATTCAGTGTTTTTTCATGCTTTAAAAATGTTCTACATTGTAGATTAATACTAAAGTCATCTAAACTATGAATAAACACATATGTCATTATTTAGTAAACAAACAAGTAAACAAACCAGAATATGTTTATATTTGACATTCTTCACAGTAGGCACCTCTTGCTTAGATGCAGCTTTCTTGGCATTTTCTCAGTCAGCTTTATGAGGTAGTCACCTGGAATGGCTTTCAGTTAACAGCTGTGTCTCGTCAAGAGTTCATGACTTGCATTTCTTCCCTCTTAATGTGTTTGAGACATCAGTTGTCTTTACTTTGAAGTAAAATCTAAAACATGTTTTGGTTTGTTTATCACTTTTAAGTTTACTACATGATTCCTTATGTGTTCACTCAGAGTCTGGATGACTTCTGTGTTTGTTTATAATGTAGGAGAAAATAAATAAATAAATAAAAACATTGGGACATTGACTTTTGACTGGTATTGTACTGTCTTCCACCCACCAATTCATGAACTCTACAGTACCTCTGGCACCAAGACTTTAGCAGCAGAGCCTTTAAATCTTCTTCAGATGCTCAGATTGAGATCCTAGTAATCTCACCTTCTTGTCACCTTTTGGCCATTTCTCCCACATCCAACATGTCCATAGTATCGAGTGCTCTCTTGCCATCACAGATCTTCACTTGCACCATCGTTATGAGATAATCAATGTTATTCACTTCATTTGTTTGCAGAATTGATGTTGTATCTTGATGGTGTATGTTTATGTGGTGATCTAATGAGCAAAAACATTATGATCACCACTTCAATCCATCCATTTCAGGGTTGCAATAAGTCCCTATAACCCTTTGTTGGGCGCCAGATAGGGAATTCAACCATTCTGACCTCCCACAGGCACACACACACACCATTTCACTGTAAACCCATTCAGACCCGGAGAGAACATGGAAACTCACCCAGTTTAGGACTAGAACCCAAGACCTGGGGCCACCATTGAGCAAGGCATGAGCCACTTTGCCAAGGGTATGTGTGAACCAGCAAGGATTGTGAAGTGCAAATAGTGGCCTCCAAATTCCCTCAATCTCATATTGGACATGTTAGATGTGGGCAGGCATGAAGACTGGCGAGACTTATTGGCAGTGGCAGTTTCTAATAAAGACAAAATTGGCAACTGGGGGGCATGGGCACCGGAAAGTTTTTTCACCCCAGGGCACCAAACAGGATAGGACCGCCCCTGCTTATTGGGTGTCTGCAATGGTACCATCCTGGTGCCACACACCACAGCACACCTTCAGAGGTCTTGTAGAGTTCATGCCTCATCAGGTCAGAGCTGTTTCGGCTCGTAGGTGTAGTTGATTTCGTTATTTTGCTATTGTCAATAAACTGCTTTGACAGTTCTTTTAGCTGTTGGAGATCAGACTGAATTCGATATGAAGTCTCGGCTGCTAAATCCCTGAGGCATGTAACTGTTAGCTATACTCACATGCATTTAGCGGTGGAGGTTGTAGATCTCTCTCTCTCACTCCCAGAGATTGCAGGTGAGTATTATGTAGCCTTGTATGGGCCTATGGGGGGACAGGCTGGCTCAGGCTGCTTATTTGGCTGTGCTGAGAGGAGCTGGTGGGTGATCTTGGCTGGAGAGCGCATGACTCTGTAATGAGGAGAGGAGAATAATGTCTCCATCAGCTTTAGCTCTGAGCTGCGGCTCCAGAGGGGATGCCGCTCTGTTGTGCGGGGCGTCCCACGGCCACAGCAGGTATTCTTAGACCGAAACATGGCAGAACAGGGCAATTAGACAATCAGAGGATTGATAAAGGCAACGGTGCTGAACAGTAGACGGATCCTGAGGCTGCCAGCTTTACCCTGTGAGGACAGCTGGGCAATATTCATTTTGTATACTGATGATAGATGATCTTGAGAGAGATGTACTCCCTAATTTGAGTCCCAAAGAAACCGCTGATTGGTAAAGAATCTAAAGACTGAGTCTTTCTTTCTTTCAATCTTTCCTGCTCTTATGTTTAGGGCACTAGCAAATTCACAGGAGTGCTAAGTGAAGATACTTCCCAGGAAGCCTCCTAGCTACAATGTAGCGTCCCATTTAGGTAACGCACAGCTCACTCAACGCAGATTCGTTTTGAGGAGATTTGCTGGTGGCTGGCACGTTCACCTCTCAGCACTGAGGTCTTGGGTTCATTTCCCATCTGGATGGAGTTTCAATGTTCTCCTGGCATCTTTGTGGATTTCCTCTCACAGCCCAAAAACATGGAGATCAGGTGAACTGGTGTGTGTGAATGAATGTGTGTGTCTGTTTGTGTATGAATGTATGTGGGTATGCCCAGATATGGTTGGCACTCTGTCCTGGGTGATCCCTCGAGTGCTCTATACAGTCCTCTAGGTGGATGGCCACTTCCAGTTGATTAGAGCCTTCCTGCCAAAGGATGTCCCCAAATAAGAATTTCAAATCTGAGCTGTCTTTTTGGATTTTACGCAAATTAAAAGTGGCTGTGTAGTAATGAAATAAACATTTTGTGGTCCATTCACAGCACATTTGATAATACCTTATACTTAATTCAGTGGATATGACCCTATGGTGACCAAGTAGGCATTGATATTTCAACAGAAAGTTACATTGTTGGACAAATGCTTTGATACAGCAACGATAATATCATCAACATCGCCCAAACCTACATCTGAGAGCAGGTGACTTTGGGGACTTCGCTGACTCGGGGCCAAATATGCTTCCGCCCCAGTTGGGCCGGGTACGAAGAGGCCCTGGGGCACGGCCCTCCATCATGGCAGAGCCAGCCAGTGAGCCAGTCAAGCACTTTCTAACTGCTGCAGTGCCCTGCCATGATGGCTGGCACTTGAGGGACTGGAGGCTGACATGCACTTCTCTTATTTTTCAGTAAAGCTCAGAGGAGCCAGGCTGCCTTGGCCTTAGAGCCTCTCTCTTTCACTTTCTCTCTCTACATCCCAGCCCATGGCAGCAGGATTCAAGCTGCAGAACACTCTCAAAACCCTTCTGCTCAGACACTTTCCTCTGCTGGAAAATTCAGCCATCCCTGCTTTACTCTGCTGCCACTATTCTGTTCTCTAATACAGTCTGACGATATAGCCATCCAGTAGACTGCCAGCCTCTAATTGTTCCCCTACAGTCCAATCGTGAGGAGACAGTGCCAAAGTATGTCGTGCAGAGGCCAGTTATGACCCCGCAACCGCCAGCAATCTCCATAATAAAGGCCGACACCCTGCCGCCCCCACTAGCCAAACTCCGGCTCTCCACAGCCAAGAGGAAAATGATCCCTAGCCATGGTATCACAGGCCATCAGGAAGACCTGGCAGGACTGGGCTAATCATCTGCATGCTGGTGCTTTGTATTATATTGAGTGCAGGCTAAAGAGGATGATTAATATTTTGCAGTTTTTAAGTCTGAATATAGTTGTGTAATGCTTTTATGTTAAATGTCAACCCCAGGAAAGGCAGCTGCTGCTTGGCACAGCTAATGAGGATAGAAATAAACTAATAATCCTTTTGAGTGGCTCTCATCACCCACCCCATGTCCCTTCTGGACTTGGGTGATCTAGTGATAATGTTAATTATGAGGTTCAGATGTTTGTTGTTCTGCCTTTCAATTCATTAATGCAGCAAAAGCTTGACTTGCTACGTCAGTACGTCATGCCAGTGTACTTGCAAGAAACTGGAGAAACAATACGTATCATGATACAGTTATATATACTGCAGGACTGTTTTCAAGGTGATGTACTGCAATGTTAAAAATGTAATTTTAGAAAAACAGCTAGGTATGCTAATGCTAAAAGTAGCAAACTCACAACAGGGAAACTTTTACCAAAATGGACTGTGTTCAATATACCATCATTACCACTGACAGGAAATGTAGACTAGTAGACTAGTATGTATCTATAGATTAAAGTGCATTTTCTGAAGAAAATGCAGAGTGACTGTTTGGCTAGGCAGTTACCAGGTGGGTGCTACACTGTAAAAATGTCCGTAGATTTTACGGTGAAAAACTGTCAAACCATGACAGTTTACCACCGCAAATGGAAAATAGGTTAAACACAGTTTATTTAACGGTGAAATGGCGTAAATAAAAACACCAGCCAAAATGCTAATTTTTACATATTTTTCCCACAAATAATACAGGATTTCAATGTAACATATACATGCACTGTGTTTATAACAAATATATTCCGTAATATGCATATACCTGCAAAAACCGTAATTTTTGCATTCAATTTCTGTAACTAATGCATTTTGTCACTTATAAATATATGTATGGATCATTATGTTGACATGATAAAAATAAAGTAACCTGATTTCCTAACCCAGTTAACAGTGAAACTATTTCATGCATTATCAAATTGAACACCTTTGCTTGGAAAATTTACTTTGCAATGAAATGGTACATTTCATGATCAATCATTACTTGGGATTTTGGGGGAAACTGATTGGTGTACATACATTGTAAAAAATGTTTGTCAAATTTACGGTGAAAAACTGGCAGCTGTGGTTGCCATTTTTTCACCGTAAAAAATAAAGTGATCTTGTACATGCACTGTAAAAAAAAACGTAAAATTTACAGTAAAAAACTGGCAGCTGTGTTAGGGTTTATGTGGTTTATGAGGTGTTGCCAGGTGCTTGATATGATCATGTGGTTACTATGATGTATTTAGGTTTTTGCTATTGTATGGTTGGTAATGCGGATGGTAATGTGTTGTACGACCCTAGTTACTAAAGGCCATTAAGGTGTAGCTAGGTGGTTGCTGTGGTTTCCAGTAAGGTTGTGTAACTGTAGTTAGATGTTTTATGGTTTCCTAAGTAGTTTTGTAATATGATTATTTTGTCATCCAGCTGGTCATTAAGATGTACCTAGGTGATTGCTGGGGGTTCTGATAAGGTATCTAAATAGTTGCCATGGCATCCCAGTGAAGCCCACCAATCCTGATCTGACCAAACATTTTAGGTTGTTATTAAGGGAAAAAACATATGCTTAATCCTTGTCAGGGTCTCCTACCCCTTCACTGGGAGCAAGGCAGGGCATTTTACTATTTTAGCTAAATCCAGGACAGGGTGCATCACTTGGCACAGACACATCAGGGAAGTTTAGAGTACATAATTCACCTGACTTCCATGTTTCTGGACTGTGGGAGGAAACCGGAGACTTTGGAAGAAACCCCCACAGACACAGGAAGAACATGGAAACTCCACCCAGATCCCTGCACTGAGAGGCTAGTATGCTAACCACCAAGCCACCATGCCACCCTAGGAAAATCATAAATTAGATAATAATGTCACTAATTAGTGAGAATAAGCAACACTGAATTGCTATTATTAAACATTTGGCTGGCCATCTTGGCCAGTCTTATTCTCTTCCCTCGTCCTTCTGTTATTTTTATCATCTTGAAGAGGATTTGAAGGCCTCCCGGAAGCGACCGCTTGCCGACCTCCCCTCCTTCATGTCTAAAGGCTTGTCAGCGCACAGGAGGGGCTGAAGGAGATGGATTAGGGTCTCAGACGGAGGGCTACAGGCCCCGTCCTTGCTGTCTAGGCAGCGGCCTCGTGACTGCGGAAAACAGACCGTTCAATTATGAATCAAACGTGTACCCGAATCCGTACAATTTCTCGAGTGAAAAATTCAGAGGCTGAGATTTGCTCCCACAGTGAAGCGCCGGAGATGTAGCTCGTTGTCTTTTGTGCATCTCGCAGGGGGCCCCGGATTTGGAGACTGTTGTATAATTTTTCCGCTGTGGAGGAATCACCTGTCTGCTTTCGAGCGCGTGGCTCCGCAGGGCCATGAACCCTTATCCGAGATGCGCTAGCGTTGCTTTCCAAACGGGCGTCGTTGTCAGGATGTCTCTGCCATTATGCGATAAATTCGGTGATGATTTGTCTTATTTCTGTTACTTTCCCTGCTGACTACTCTCGTATTCTTTGTCTTTCGCTTCTTTGCTCTGGCAGAGAACATGATGTACTCTGAAGTGTCAGCTTGTTAGACTGCGGCTCCTCGACGTGATAACAACCCCAGCATGGCGTGGTGGGGAGGGGAGTGCAAAAACAGCTTGTGTCACTCTTCTTCCGCAAGATGGTTTCTCCGTATCATTATCTAAATACATTCATCATTGTCTTTAGCGCTAACCGCAGGGTGTTGGATGTTTATTTTTTATTTCTTTTAATGGGGGAAAACTACAGTAGGCGCTTACAGTTCGCACGGTGAATCAGAAGAGAGGATCGTGGACAGATTTCTCTCGCCACTCCGTGAACTAGGCTGCAATTTCCAGCTGATTAGAGCACAGTGGTGTGCTCAGTCTCTGCAGGTGGAGAGAGAGATAGAGAGAGAGAGAGAGAGACAGACAGACAGAAAGAGAGCATGTGGAATCAAACGGAGGGGTGCCCTGTGAAATCGCAGGAAGAGCAGCTTCCCCCCCTGTGCCCCTGGGCAGAGGATCAGACGGAAAAGAAACCTGTCACACATACACGAGCCCAGCCGTCCCACGGGCTCCCTGACGCAAGCCCACTGTAAAACCTGCACACAACGTCTGTGTTTGTGTGTGTGTGTGTGTGTGTGTGTGTGTGTGCCTGAGTACAGCTGGGCGATATTCCAACATTTTCCCATTGTTGTGAATACCTTTTATTATCGCTTATTCAAAGAAGCAACATCAAAACTACTTGACGCCCAATAGTCTGGTCACTGTAATGTAGTCATGAGTGGGTTGCTTATGTAAAGACTCCAATTAACCATGTTCACCAAGCTAGCAATTAGAACTAGTTCAATTAGTCCATTAGATGTTATTTTCAAAAAAGCATGAAATTTGGTCGATTTAACAGATGCTATGCTCAATGGTGATCCCTGACACTTTCCTGGTTGCTCTTGTGTGCATTATAGAGGTTAACAGTTATCCATTGTGATGTACCACTCACCACAGTTATCGCTCTCCTCTGGCATCAATAGCCCATTGGGCATCACTGTTATGCCATTGGAAGACACTCAATGTACGTAAAGTCCATTCTCAGTACATCTTCACTACAGCAGATCTAGAACACCCCCAAGAGTAGGTGGTTTTGGAGATGCTTCACAGGGTACACTATTATCATGGACATCAGTAACATCACGTCCTTTACCCACGATGACTGTTTTACACTCTGCTACAGTTGTATATCGTATCACTTTAATTCACAGGTGTAAACATCAGCTTTTTTCGGTTGTGTTCAGGAGATATAAAACATTATAATTTGCTGCCATGAGGCGTTTTTTGAGATGAATAAATATCAGTTAGCTATAACATTAATACTACTCACAGATGAATTTGTCATCTTCTGTGTTTAAGGTGGTAGTAACTTCAGGCTCCTGCAGATGGCGCTGCATGAGGATGATCAGGCTATAAATACTTGCAGGGTGTGGCTGAAAGATGAAACCAACCACCAGCGGGTTTCTCGACTTGTGAATGAAAATCGCTTCACTTCTTTAAAAAGAATCAATGCAGGTTCTTCACAAGCAATTTCTGAACTGCAGACCATTAACATGTGGAGCAGAGTGGCACACAAGAGGCCTTCAGCCTCAGTTCTGTTGGAGAATGTCCTGTGGGCGGCACGGTGGCTTAGTGGTTAGCACGTTCGCCTCTCAGCGCTGAGGTCTTGCGTTCGAGTCCACATCTGAGTTTCCATGTTCTTCCCATGTTTGTGGGGCTTTCCTCCGGGGACTCCGGTTTCCTCCCACAATCCAAAAACATGGAGGTCAGGTGAATTGGCTACTCTAAAATTACTCTGGTGTGTGGATGAATGTGTATGTATGTATGTATGTATGTATGTATGTTTGCCCAGATATGGTTGGCACTCTGTCCTGGGTGATGCCCCTAGTGCTCGATGCAGTCCTCCAGGTGGACGGTCGCTTCCGGTTGAGAGTACACTGTGTGCGACTGGCTGCCACTTCTCGCCAGAGTGTGTGTATATGAAGTGTGTTGATTGTAAAGCGTCCTTGGGTATATAGAAAGGCGCTACATAAGTATAATGTGTATGTATATGTATGTATGTAGACTGGCATTGTTAGCACTGCTGCTAGACCTGTATGACCGTACACTTCATACACCTGCAAATTCAGCTACTTCCTTCACACTCTGACCTTCAGTCCTTTTAGCTAATTATTAGCATCTGTTTTGTGATCCATTTTCTCACTGTACCATCTTCTCAGTCTGTGAATCCTGTCACACACCCCGCAGGTATTTATCACCTGATCATCATCGTGCAGCGCCATCTGCAGGAGCCTGAAATTACTACCACCTTAAGCATGTAAGATGACTATAGTGTGGGAGCGTAGATGGGATATATTACACGGTAATCAAACACCGGATTCATGTATTGGTGGTGGATGCTGGACAAAATTAGCTATGCTCACAAACCTGAGACAAAAATTAATGACCAGATGACGGGTTTGGTTTATCTCCAAAGTGGCAAAGTTCTTGTTCTACCAACACTGGCCTCCAAATTCCCCAGACCTCAATCTGTCCACCTCAGGACTTAAAGGATCTGCTGATAATGATGATGCCAGAAACCACCAGACACTTTCAGAGCTCTTGTAGAGTCCATGTCTCATTGGGTCGGAGCTGTTTGGTGGCACAGTGCTGACAGATAGGATATGATAGGACAGGATAGCATATTAATTATATGAATGTATGATGTGTATTCACTAATTCATCCATTCCCTGCCTGTCTGGCTCAGAGCTGTTGTGGTTTGGAGTGAGGGATGAAGTGCTCGGTGGCTCAGGCTGATGCTGGAACATGTGCGGTGTGTTTGCAGACCTGGATGCTTTGGGGCTTTTTGTTGTGCTGGGAGAGAAAGTGTGGAAGAGCTTTTTCTCCTCAAGCCCAGTCACCTGCTCGCCCAATCCCATTAGCTACTGCTTACAGCCGCTGGCAGCTCCACTCTCTCTCACTCTCACTTTCTCACTCGCACACAAATACACACAGTAACAATCCCAGCTCTGGTTATCTGTAACACACAACCCTCACCAATCATACACACTATATCTCTATCTGTGAGCCGGCCACCCACCCTGCGTCTAACACAGCGGCCGGCCATAGCACTTTCCATCTTTATCCATCCAACACCCTCACCTTCAACATACTTTATCTCTCACACCCTTCCCAGCGTCCACACACACACACACACACACACACAGTCCAATTCAAGCTAAATTCTGCCCACTACAGCCAGAACCATGCCATATACAACCAAAATTCTGCCCAGTGCAGCAAAAGCCACACCCAGGACAACCAAAAACACCCAAAGGTAGCCTCATGCAACCAAAAGTCTGGAAAATACAACCAAAACCCCACGTTAGACAGCTAAAACTCCACCTCTACTACCAAACTGGGCTGAAGACAGCCAGATCTTGCACAATACAACCACTATCCACCCACCACAACCAAAAACCGACTCATTACAGCCCAAACCATGATCAGTACAGCCAGTCTCCACCCATTACAGCCAAACTACTACCAAATACCACCCAAACTCTGATCAATACAGC
>BRDA01045132.1:0-16165 GCA_036984385.1 Crenuchus spilurus
CTTATTGCTACTTGTCCCAACTTTTTTGGGATTTGTTGACACTGTGAAATTTTGAATCAACATATTTCTCCTTTATAATGTTACATTTACTCAGTTTAAACTTTTGATCTGTCATCTATGTTCTATTACGAATAAAATATTGACATTTGCCATCTCCACATCATTGCATTCAGTTTTTATTCACAATTTGTTTAGTGTCCCAACTTTTTTGGAATCCGGTTTGTATATTGTAGACTTAATAATTAAGTGTGCTAGTGGCCTTCAAATGCTGACCAGTGAAAACGCAAACTCTGATGATCTGAACTACGCTGAGGAATTGCTGGTCAAGAGAAAGACAACGTTTATCCATAATTTTTCTTCGCAACATGGCCTACTTAAGTTGTAAAAAACATTTGTTTGGTGGTATATTGGATTGTATGCTATTGCTATAGAGGAGTTACTCCTTATCTAATCAGGAAGGTCACACTCTAATGTGTTGTTCATCAAATCTAGGCCAAACATGTGAAAGAGTCTTTACAGGTCATAAAAATACATTGATTCTTTACAACCACAATACATTTACTGCCAAGATAAATGTTTTTAAATGATGAAATTATTGGACTTGTACAAAACCATTTATATAGACAATGAAACAGACTATTGTTCAAATGTGTGTATTTGCTGGTTTTAGTAATATGAAACCAGTTTGAGCAGATTAATGTATAAATGACTGTAATATGGGAGACAACTTCACAGGTTCATAATTATTTGGACACGAGGAAACTGTAAATACACAATGAAGAAATGTTACATGTAAACCTGTAGAATTAACGTTAATATCCGAAATGTTGTGCTAATAATTATTGTCTCAAATGAAATTTTAAATACATTATTATTATCTATAATGATGTTCTGGTGAAAATGAATATTCAGGATTAAGTTCTCTTAAAATGAATAACATTCATCATATTTTAAAAATGGACATCAAATAAAAAGTATTGAAAATAATGACAGCACATTGATTATTATTTAATAATAACAGACAGACATTGTATGCACTTCCACAGTATCTTGAACTAATAAATGTATTGTTATACATAACTTATTATCATATAGTAATGCAATTAATAAAACATTTTCTCCACAGTTGTTAATTAACTATCATAAATGGAGACAAGAATGCCCTGAAATCAGCGCCAATCTCTGTCCGTCCTCCATCATTGGGCTTCTGAAGAACAATTACCATGGTGTTCTAAGGTCCAGAGATGATGCTGGTAGTAGAGTTTTAATTTACCGCATTGGTGAGTGTACATTACTGCATTGACATGCTATGCTACAGCTATGTTCCCTGTAGCTGTAATTTATTATTAGATTAGATTAGATTAGATTAGGTTAGATTCAACTTTGCCAATGTGATTTGCACGCAGCAGAATTTGACCTCCGCATTTAACCCATCCATGCAGTGAAACACACACACTAGTGAACACACTAGGCTGTGAGAACATGTGCTCGAAGCCGTAGGCAGCCCTGTCCACGGGAAGCTGTAGGCAGCCCTATGCACCCGGGAACACTTCAGTCATGACCTGCCCTGGGATCGAACTGGTGATCTTCCATTCAGAAGATCAAATCCTTAACCACCAGGCCTATGTTACTGAGGTGCAGCTTAAAATAGTTTGCTGAAAAATTAAATGTATTGTTTCCACTCACTTCAAATGTACATTATCTGCCAAGACATATGCCTGCTAAGATAGCTTTTTTACTGTTGCACTAGAGCTATGAAGCTAACAATTAATGGAAACTAATAGACTGATATGGACAAAGCACAGACAAAATGAAGGCTTATAAATTGCTGATGCTGTTGTTTGCTCTGCTCTATTACCGTTGATTATATATCTGTGTATATGTGTCAGAAAACACATAATAAAGTTTATTACACATTACTGAACAACTCAACAAAGTTTGAAGCAAAAATTAAGATTATTTTTTTCATTTTACTTTGTAGTTATGCTTTTGCTAATTTGTCATTACAGCTGATAGAATTTTAGTTCTCAGCCACTGTCTGATCTCTGCTTTGTCTAATGCTGAGATAACACATCTGACATCTATTCTTGCACTTGTATATCAAAAGGGGTTGTTGGTGAAGGTACTTTTAAAGCTCACACACTGTGATGTGTAGGGACTCTAAGCAGTACTGATATTGGACGGAGGACAGCAGAAGCTGGGTACGGGTCGAAGGACTATGGTCCTATGGTTCTGTGCCCTTCCAGCTAATAAACACAACCATAATTATGGTTTATAATAAACTTCTGTTACTTGTTAGATACATTAGCCTTGTCGTAAAAAGCAAACTTCAGTCAATCCTCTTTATTTATCTAGTGCATTTTCTTGTTGTGCTTCTTCAGGTCAGTGGAATCCAAAGGAGTTTACGGCATATGAGGTTTTCCGGGTGAGCCTCATTACATCAGAGCTGATTGTCCAAGAGAGAGAGACTCAAAGAAATGGCCTGAAAGCCATTTTTGACCTGCAAGGCTGGTGCTTTGCTCACGCTTTCCAGATAAATCCTTCCTTGGCAAAGAAAATTTCATGCGTGCTCACAGTATGTTTCTTACAGTATTTTTATATCAATATTTTTGTTGTCTCAGCATTGATGTACTCTACTCACAGATGATATGAATAGCATTATCTCAGTGGCACCTTGGTCTTTAATATATTACAAATTCAATTTTCAGAAAAGTTGGGACACTTCCTAAATGTGAAATAAAGATGGAGATCTGTAATCAGTTAATTCACTTTTATTTTATTTTTCACCTTTATTTAACAGACAAAAGGACAAAGAAAGTGGTTTCAAAGATGAAATTAATTTTTTTAATGTAATCCAATTTAAAAATTGATCCTTCAACACTAAAAAATGTTGGGACAGAGGCATGGTTACAAGTGGGTCAGCTTTTCTGTTTACAACACCGTTTAATAGTTTGGGAATGGAAGATTCCTATTTCTAACTAACTATTTCAGATTTACTAGTTTAACTTTTTTGCCATTTTTGCTCTATACAAGACTTGAGCTGCTCCACACTCCATGGTTGCTTTTGTCAGAGTCTCCTCTTTATGATGCTCCATATATTTCCAGTAGGAGACACACACACACACACACACACACACACACACACACACTCAATGTGTACGAAGCCATGCTATTGTAACTTGTGCAGAATGAGGGCTGACATTGTCCTGGTGAGGTCCTGGGCACAGACGTCATGTTGACTGCAGCATATGTTCAAAATCACAATGCAAGCCTCCGCATCAGTGGTAGCTCAACATACATGCAGATCACCCATGCCATGGGCACTGTTGCACCCTTATGCCATCACACAATTTTTGTTCAAAACAGTCTGGATGGCCTCTTTCATTTTTGGCATGTAGACATTAATTAAGATGTCCGTTTTTCATATCTTCACTCATATCAAAAACACATGTTGACTTTCACTATACACTGCTGCTTTGTATATACATGTATACACATACTGTACACACATATTGCACATTAATATATGATGCATCTTTTATCATATAAATGCATCTGCAAATCTACTATTATATGCAAATGAACTATTATTGTTTATAGTGCACAGTCACTTGGCTTGTGGAGTTTAAATATTGCAGACTTTCTGTTGGGCTATGTTTAGATGAGTCTCTGGATGGATGGTACATTACTGCACCATTTATATTTATGCAACTTACTTGTACATTGTTGTTATACTTTTTGTAGTAGTTTTTATTCCTGTTTTATATATTTCCTTCTATGTATTAATCTGTATAATAATAGCTTGTGTTTACTCTTACTGTACATGTGGTGCTTTAATACATGATTGTCCCTCTGGAATGAAAAAAATGTTTTTCTGTCTGTCTGTCTGTCTGTAAGCGTAAACATGGACTCTGTCCACAGAACATGTTTCCACTGTCTATGGGCCATTTCGGATATCTTTGGGCCCAGAGAATTTGCTGGTGTTTCTAGCCAAAATTAATATATGGCCTGTTCTTTGTATCAGTATCAGGTTGCATTTTGTGAAGTAATGACAGACTGTGTTAAGTAACAGTGATTTTCAAAAAGTACTCCCGAGTCCATGAGGCTATGTCCATCATGGTAGCATGACACATCAAACAATATCACCTGAGCACTCGATGGTCACATAGATTCAGCAGCGGTTTCTGCCGTTGGCCTTTATGCAGAGATTTCTTCTGACTCCCTGAATCTTTTCATAATATTATTAACAATAGCAACCAATTTTTTACAGTCTTGCACTGAAAAATACTGTCTTTTAACTGATTGACAGTTCTCTTACCAAAAGTGTGAAACATGACCAATCCTTGCTTGCAAACACAGCCTTTTGTGGATGCTCATTTTATACTCAATCTTGATTACCTCACCTGTTACTAGTTAAACTGCTAACTGTGGAACCTCCAGAATAGTGTTAATTCTATAACATTTTCAGTCTTATTTGTGACCCCACCAGGGAAAACTAGGTCAAAGTCATTCTTTTTTTTTCAAAATTTGTTTTTTTCAAAACAACTTTTTTTGTGAATTTAAGTTTTGTTTTTGATCAAAATATGTACTCCGATAGATATCTGAGACTGTTATCTTTCATTTACAGCAATAATACTGAGTCATTAAGTTTTGTCACTAATGTGAGTGACACAATATTGACACAATACCTCAATTATTTGCCCAGTGACTTTGGCCTGGTTTTTCCGGGCGGGGTCACATTTTGTCGCGGTCGCCACTTTTTTAAGTGTGTCGTTAGCATAATTTAAAACTTGTTTATAATAAACAAATATGATTGTGTCATTGAAAACACTAAAAAATATTTTCTTTGTCCTTTTGTTTGTTAATTAAATGATTATCAAATGAATTAACAAATTGCAGATTTCACATTTTACTGCATTTTTATAAAGTGTCCCAATTTTTCTGAAAATGAGATTTGTAGACACCAAGATTTTGAGAAATGAGCAGGTAACAAGATCTGAGTGACTTTGAAAGGATAAATATAATTATGTTCAGACTACCGAATTCCCACTATCTCAATCTAATCAAGTATCTGTGGGATGTGCTGAAACAGGACCACTGAACTGCTTAGGCTTCATCTCACAAGTAACAAGACTTATGCTTTTGGAATGCTGCTATTGGTGCCAGACACAACAGGATACTTTCAGAGATTTTGTAGAGTCCACAGGTCTCTGATGTAGTCTCTGATATAAGTCTCTTTTGTAATGGCTCTCTGTTGTAGTCTCTGATATAGTTCTGTTCAGGTAGAAAAACTGATAAAATTGGCAAAACTGCATTTCATTATGAACACATCCCAGAATAAATACAACACATGATTGTGGACAAATGCATTATTATGCGGTAATAACTATTGCAGCCTTCTAATATCTTGTCTTTATGTATCGGCCTTTATCAAGAGTTTAAAAGATCCATAGAAATCCAAAAAAAGTTTGGATTCCGTATTAAAAGTGTCCTCAGTTAAAGTATGCAGGCAAAAAGGTACAAGATTGAAAGTAAAAAAGTGTAATTTCAAAAATTCTGTGTAAATCTTTTTATGTGGTGACTAATGATCAATATCAGTCCTTACACAAAGATCTGAATTTAGTGATGTGATTATGATTTGATATTTTATAAAAATTTGGCGGATTGGTGCGAGACAAAGAAACCTTTGTTGAAAGAACGAAGAAAAGAAAGAAAGTTTTGAATATCGTACTTTGAATGTCTAAATGAATGTCTAAACTTGCAAAGAATACAAGTCTGTTTCTCTTTGTAAAAATGTGATTAAGTAAAAGCACAAGTATTCAGTTGAGTAGTATTATATTCTGGTCTTGACCAGTGACATTGTTTTGGTGTATTTCATATGTATAAAAATTCAAAACATTTCATGTAAGTAATAAATGACTACAATTAATTTTTGTTTAACAGGATTCCTTTCCACTGAAAGTGCGTGGCATCCATCTGATCAATGAGCCCATATTTTTCCGTCCAGTCTTTGCCATGATCCGACCATTTTTGCCAGAAAAGATTAAACAAAGGGTCAGTACCAGTTACCTATACATTTTGTACCAGTTACATATATATATATATATATATATATATATATATATATATATTCACCTTGTCCACTTACTGTCTCTATATTGAGTTCCACCTATCTTATAGCTTCACTATATAAGTGTACAGCAGTGTTACTGGAGGGGTTTCTGATAATGTGGCCAGTGTATGGACCTACAAGACAAGAGTCTTTTCTAATAAAGTGGCCAGTGGGTTGAGCTAAGTTTCTGATGAAATGGTCAGGAAAAGTGCATATATATATATATATATATATATATATATATAGTTATTTGTAAAGTTATAGGAAAGGAAATTAATGAGTGTTAATCTTATCTGACAGATTCACTTTCATGGAAGCTCCTATGCAGTGAGTCTTTTCGAGCATTTTCCAAGGGCCATCTTCCCTCTGGAGTATGGAGGAACAGGCCCCAGCCTGGCCGAAGCATGTGAGGAGTGGACAGACTTCATCATGGAGTCTGAGGATTACCTTCAGAAGCTCTCTGCAGATTTAGGAGGTGGTTCTTCTCAAGGCAGCTTCTGTGGCCATCACTGATCCAACCAGAACCTCACACCAAAACTACATTTTTAGCTCTGGGGGATGTTATAAGACAGCTAAATCTGGGTAAAGCAGACCGTTTTAGTATTATATGTTTATAACCATGTTTGATTTTTAGGAAAAATAATCATACTGGCAAGCCCAGTTCATTTTTATGCATAAAATTTCACTGATTTATATAACAGTTTAAATATATGTGACCCCACCAGGGAAAACCAGGCCAAAGTCACTGGGTATCTGAGACATTGTGTCAATATCGTGTCACTCACATTAGCAACAAAACTTAGCCACTCAGTATTATTGCTGTAAATGAAAGATAATAGTCTCAGATATCTATCGGAGTACATATTTTGATCAAAAACAAAACTTAAATTCACAAAAAAAGTTGTTTTGAAAAAAAAAAAAAAAAAGGACTTTGACCTGGTTTTCTCTGGCGGGGTCACATATGTGACTAAATGTCTTAAAAATATTAGCATTTTAACTTCAGCAACTAATTTTAGAGACTGACACCTCAACTTCTGACATTGTCTGGAAATGGTTGTAGAAGCTACTTAATGAATCATAAAGGGAGAGATATTATCTGTAAAATTTATTTGCATTTGTATATATAACATTAACTTGAATATTTTCTTAATGCTTAAGGGGGAATTTTAGAGATTTTGCAAAACCCCAGCATAATTTGGTTACTGAGATGTAAACAAAGTGGTTCAGAATTTTGCATCTTTTGAGCTTTTTATGATGGTTAAATAGTGATAAATCTGAAAAAAAAGCTTTTTCTTTGAGGTCTATTTTGGCTTACAGCACCCTACATGTACCATAAATGGATTAAAATATAGTCTTGTCAAAATGATTGAAAAACAATATTGCAGACATCTGTAGGTGTTTTCATAACCACTAACATGTAATAACTTTCTGTGAAGTAGCTTTTAGAGGCATTCAGCTCTTCAGATGTCTGATTCCTATCACCATCATTGTGAACAATTCTGATTCAGGAACTAGAATGAAGCATTTCACATCAAACCACCCTGAATGACTTTGTTTATGCCTTACATTTAATTATGCAGAACAATTCAAATGAAGGTGAAATTTATCCTTTAATGTTGTCTAAATATTTACACTAATGCCTGTAAATGCTAATATAGTGAAAATTAGAAAAGCAGTGATACTGAAGTCATATCATACATTGTTATATGATGGAAGCAGATAATTGTATAAAGGGTTTTAGCAGCATCAGAAAGATTATTATGTGTTATGGATAATCCAAACAAATATTTTATGATTCATTTATTGTGTGTTGGAAAAACATTTAGGCAACATTGGGCTACTGTGCTAAAATGCCAATACAACCCTCAAGTGAATAATACATGATCTGTAGAGCTAATCCAGGTTAATTTATTACAAAATCTTAACTTTGACGGTGTATAAAGTCATGTGTAAAAGTTAGTGCACCCTGGTTACATTATATTTGATTGACATTCTAATACATAATACATTCTACATATTTTAAAGCACACATACTGCACATTTTACTGAACATGTGCAAAAATTATGGCACATTAAAATATACAGTGGAACCTTGGTTATGTTTTGCCCTGGTTATCATACAGTTCAGTTATTGTCAACTTTTTTCAAGGAAATTTTGTTGTTCATCCACTTGATTTTCATCTGCGTGCCCATGTGACTCGCTGCTAATTTCGCAAAAACAAAGCATCAACTCACGTTTCTCATTGTTTCTCTGGTTTTGTTTCTCGTCTAGAACACTTAATACAAACTACAACACTAAAACGACAGCGTTCATACCTCCTGAAAACAGGTGTGAACACACATAGCAGCCGAGATCCCAGAGAGTGGGTTTATAAAACAGAGGCTGCCAGCTGGACCACACCAGCATGCTCTAAAATGGAGTGTAAACCCATAAGAGTGATGTTAAATTTTAATTTATCCATTTCATTAGTCTTTTGTTTTTATTTCTCATTGTGTTCTGTATGTAAAACCATACTTATTCTGTATAAAATGTATTTTTGGTTAATATTTTGAAGTGTCTGAACCGATTAATTGGATTATTAATGAATAATTAAACATTAATTGGAACCCGTGAATTGCCGCTCGCGGATTTACATTTTTTCTTGTGGGAAATATTGCTTCAGTTATCGTTCCTTTCCGTTATCATCAGACACTTTAGAATGGATTAATAACAAAAACCAAGATTCCACTGTACTTTTATTGTTTTATTAAAGAGCCCATATTGTGGAATTAAAAAAAATATATAGTCTGCCCTTGTTGAAAACAAGGCTGGGTGCTGGGTACACTATCTATATTAACATTTATATGTACAAAAAAGTATGAAAAACCTTTTTTTACAGTTTTAATTTTAAAATTACTCAAAATGTAAGCTAACAAGACTTGACTGCTATACAAACACTGTGAAGAACTGTTATCCTGTAAACACAACTACTCAACCTCATGTTGCATCTTTCAGTCTGTATACTTGAGGCCTTTCTAATGAAAGAAATTTCAGGGTAGGACTTTTCACCCACAGAACTTGGACCAGCAGTCACTGTGAAACACTAACCATGGCTAACATCTGTAAACCTGTTGTTTGTCCTTTAAACACAATCTACATTGTTCCTGTTACTTCCTCATTTACCTGCCTCAGAACTGAAACTCAGGGGCTTTCGTAGACTAATGCTTCTAGGAATCAGTATAAAACCTTTACTTTATGTCTTTGAAAAATCTATTGAAAGGTTCTTCAAAGGTTCTTCAGTAAAGTTATCCAGCTTGTAAGAACAGTAGAACATGACTTCTTTTCAAAAAGGATTATTTACAGAATCATAAACCACAGATCATTGTATAACCAGCTTTTTAAGAGCATAATGCATAGAACCATTTTCACAGTTCTGGATGTACACCTTACTGTACTGAAAAAGGGTTCTTGTACCAATAATGTCATACTTTTGGTTCTAATACAGAAGTTTTTTGTGTGTTAAGTAAGCTTCTTTACAGAGACATATTCATACCTTTTTGTATACACAGAGAACCATTAAACTTGGTAAAGATTCTCTTTATTAATTATTATTATTTTTCATTATCATGGTTCTATGCACCCATGGAGAACCCTTGGGGAACCCGTCTTTTATATAGATTAATTGATTAAGAAAACAAAAAGAAACTGCAGTCATAAAGCACTTCTGAACAAATTCTAATATTTTTGCTGTCCTGTTTTTCCCTTTCAGCCCACTTCAGTGTGGTTATGTTACCCCTTTGCTCTGTTGCCCTTTGCTCCTGGTTTTGGTTGGTAAATACTGTTAGACTCTGTTGACTTTCCTGGAACTGAGCATGTTGGCAAACTTATTTCATTCCATCTTATCTGCATTCACAGCTTTTTTTTTACTTCATCACTTTATACTTCTGATTTTGTCAATATGGAGAGATTTTCTTTAAACTTAAACTGCTTAAGAAAATGTCACTATTTGCACTGTACAATTGATATTAACATATTTACAGTTAAGTTTACAGTAAATGGTCACGTTTTCTTTGTAAGTATAACATTAAACAGACAATTTCTAAAAAGTTATATGAATTTTCTCATTCCTTAAAATGTCCTAATTTTTACGCTTGCCATTTTTTTGACTTAGCTCTGATGTAGTTGATCATCTGATACATGTTTAAATCCAAATTTTGCTTTGTTAATTTAGAATGGGGGCTACAGGGCAAACAAAAACTAGAAATGAATAGTCACATAAATAGCTTAGTTTTTGCAAAAAATCAACTTCTCAACCCACTCTAATATCCATATCCCATAAATTAGGCTTAGGCCTCACAAAGTAGACAATGTGGTTTATGACAGAGTATGTCTTACTATTTATCAAAGAGGCATAATTTTGAGCCACACATTTTGAATGATTGACTACACCTGTGAAAAGTGGAAAAATATGTAAGAATGACTTCTTGGTGAACCATTCATTTAAATGTGTCATGTGTAGTGGACTCTTTGGTGATCTATCTGATTTAAAGTGGCATAAAGTTGTGTCTGCACTGTTTATATAGTGTAACATGACATATAACATTGGTATTTGCTCTCATGTTTTTTGCCACTAAATCCTCAAATCATTTCTTTATTTCGCCTCACTGTCGCCCTCCTCTGGTTAGTTACAGGTTATTTGCCTGAAATGAGGCTTGATACTATTGATAATACACTATATAATAGACATATGGAAGTCAAGAACAACAGTGTAGGAACTGTAATATGGATCATGTTATTTAACATCATGCATTTTTAAATTTAAAACTTGAATAAAAGTTTAAAGTTAAAACAAAAGTTAAAATCAAGGATACATGTTGTGTTCAAGCTACAGTCAGATTATGTACAAATGGAGGAAAGTCAACAACAGTTAAAGAGTAAAATCTATGTCAAGAAATTTGTGAATCATTGCATTATGTTTTTATTTACATTTATTTACATATTCACAGCATCAACATTTTTTGGAATGATATGTAGTAACAGCTATAATTCATGTTTGCACTTCCATTTGGACACCTCCTTATCCTTTAATCAAACAGTGTTTTTATTACTGTACCTTTAAGACTGATATATGTAAATGACATCTGATCTGATTGGCTGCCCTGTTTTGTGCCTCATTCAAAAAGCAGTCCAGGCTGAAACACATCATTAAACTTTACTATCAATGGGCAGGGCTAAGCTGATGTATGTGCAGGTATATGTGAAAGTGTTGGTTCTCATTACACCATAAAAACACTGAACTCAAAACAGACTTTGCACTTTAGCTTCCATATATGGACTGGAGAGTGGACCGTACACTTTAAAACCTTAACAGTGTTTACTACAGCAATCACGTGATGTAGTATTTATTTATTTATTACAACATTTATTTAAAAAGTGAATACAATTCTGTTTTCCATGATAAGGAGTCTTTACTATGTACTGATGACTCATGCTGTTTTGTTCACTGAGCACTGCACTTTCTCTTGGACATGAGTTTAAAGGTTAAATATTTTGAAACTCACCTTCACTCCGGATATTCAGAGGGATTAAGCTATACAATGAGATCAAAGTGACAAATGAAGATGTTATCATCAGGTGATCTAATCAAATTACAACACAGCACCATCATAACATCCAGTGTTTCAGCTTAAGGCTAAATGCAATGTTTGCAGAAGCCAAACTAATAGAGAAAATCTAAAGAGTAAAAAATACAGAGAAAATCTCCTCAAGGGAAAGTCTGGTTTCTGTATCAACTTCCTCAGTTAGCTGAGCTGTGATGTTTCAGCAGACATAAAAGAAAATTATCACCAATTAAATATACTTATATATATATATATATATATATATATATATATATATATATATATATATATATATATATATATATATATATAATGTATATGTAAAAGGTTATTCTTGTAATAAATTCAAATATTAGCAGAATTATTTTGTTTTAATACTCAAGTACAAATCCGCCCCAAATAATAAGTACAGTACTCAGGTACATCTCTGGAATTTCTACACTATTAATATTAGAATGTTACAGTAAATTTGATCAATTACTAGTGTACAATACTGTAAAACAAGTACTATACATTACTAAAACAATACTAGATGATTAACATACAGAAAACAAAATATTACAGATTATCATAATTTTTTGTAAGAGCAGTTCCATGTATTCAATGAACATTATGATGGATTTGTACTCTTCTGAGTATTAATTGCTTTACAAGTATATTAATGAGTAATGTACTATAATATTGACTTAAATAATAATGTAATGTAATAAATAATGTAGTTTAACTTTGAAATATTTTAGTGAGCATTTTATTGTACATCAAAAAGATCCACAAAGAGAAGACCAGAGCTGTACAAACTTCACTTCCTATGCTGATACATAATATATATTCTAAGAAGTTCCAGTGTGGTTCTAGAAGGTACTTTTAGGTAAAGGTACTTGCGTAAATTGTTCAGGGACTGATTTTGTTCTTCTGACCAACTTGTTTTTAGTAAGTTCACTTTTATTTCACTGAATAAACAAAATTTTAGTAAAAGAAAAAAAGGACCTCACTATTAAATTTGTTGTCCACCAATGACAATTTTGCACATACATAGTTAGTACTGTAAAGAAAACAATTTGATCTTGAATTTTGAATACATGAATATTCAACAGTACACCTTTGAGTATTTTTTGATTACAAGAAATGTTTGTAATTTTATTTACAGTTAAATTGAGTTTGCTGTTTAGTTGATTAAATCAATCCCAAATGACTCATAAGTAAATATATTTTCATAAATTCAGTGACAAATGTATGGCACCACATTGGCTTGGTGGTGTGCACATCCACCTTTCAGGACTGGGGTCTTGGGTTTGAGTCTCCATTCCCACTATTTTGGGTTGCCATGTTTTCCCTGTGTCTTTATGGGTTACCCTCTGGGATCTCTAGTTTCATTACACAGTCCAAAAATATGGCCCTGGTGTGCGTGAGTATTTATGTGTATGTGCTCCCAGCAATGGCCCTGTCCTGGCTTTGGCTAAAATAGAAGAAGGGGTACTGGGACTCAATACGACACTGAACCGGATGAAGTGGTAAAGATGATGGATGGATTAAAGTGATCAATTTAATTATCCATCACATATGATACATTAACCCCCACTGTATCTTTTATCTAATATTGTTTCTTTCAATTTTAACACATTTTAAAATACTGTGTTATAAATAATGTAAAACTTTAACAAGCTGATTTTAGTTTGATTCTGTGCTTCATTCCAATGTGTTGGCGCCGAGGATGGCAGCCAAGGTGATGAGCTCCCTGGTGTCATGTTTGTTTTTGTTTGTTAATGTTGTTTATTGTAATGTAACTTTTTACTTATGTGTATTGAACTTGTTACATGTAACACGTGGTTGTTCTCTGACCAAGTCAAATTCCTTGTATGTGTACATACTTGGCAAATAAAATTCTGATTCAACTGCTTTCTTACATTTTGTATATGAAGCCACATACATATATATATATATATATATATATACACGTACCCAATTCTGTAATACGAGTACCCATATGAGTTTGTACAGCAAACTAAATAGAGAGCAGGCTGAAACTAGGAAACAGGCTAAAGCTAAACTAAATAACAGGTTAAAGCTAAACAAGATGTTATTGGCTCGGTACACAAGGTGGCACCTCTTAAATTCTGGTTAGCGAGTGGTATGCATTGTTGTTTCTGGTAGTTGTGTTCAGAAATAGATAACGATAGCGACCATGAGTGTTTTTAAGGTAAAGGAGAAATGTATAACATACCAATATCAAAAAAAGAAAAGTCTCTGCATTGTTATGTGCCTCTGTGTGCTAATTCTTCAGGGTACAGCTAAAGGTACATTCCTCAGGGTACAGCTTTCACAGTTTTCCAGCGGATCCTGAGATGCGAGCTCAGTGGCTTCTGAAGGTCCGTAGGGAAAACTTTAGTCCTGTTAAAAGTACTCGCATTTATGGTAGACAACAATACAGACCAGCTGTGCTTTGTCTTCTTACCTTGAACATTTTTTTAATTTATATTGTCTTTGTTTTTGTTGAAATAAACAATTAATTAACAATTAAAAAAAAAAAAAAGTTTATATTTACTAATTCGTTGAGTAAATAATTCATTCTAAGAGCTGTAAAATAGCAGGTGATTAGTGTTAATTTATCTTTAAATAAATAAGGTCCTCTTTAGTAAACAGGAGAAAGACAATAGGAAATCTGCTAAACTACTTAATTTTTCTAAAAGAAATTGCAAGCACTATACTGTTTCATGTCTTTAACTTCAATAAAGAAGACAATGGGCCAATTTTGCAGTTACAAATCCATTACCATTGGTCACATGAAAGATTTTATAGAAATCCATCTGCTGACCGGCATCTGAACGTGGAAATGCTAATGCTTTCCAACCAACGACTGGAAACCAGCAACATCGTCTTACATAATGAGCCAATAATGAATAACAATGGGCTAAAGCAAAGTCATGGTCAAAAACGGAAGCTAGGACAAAAACACAATACTTCAGCAACGGATGAACTGAGAGAGACAGCTTTATAGGGGAGTAAATGAAGGATGAGAGGCATCCGCTGATATGAAGGTCACATGACTAAAGGGGTCCTAAGGGGATTCAGGGTAATGGAATTCTAGGAGGTACAAGGGAACTACAGAGGACTGACAGGGAAGGATATTATGACAAGGCATGAGTCATAATGAGCGTGAGGGAAAGGGACAGGCTGGAGGGGAGGGGAGCGTAACAGACACACTGACATGGTTAATGATCACAAATCATAACTTTACACATCATCAATCTGCGGTTAAGTTGTGGTTTAAATATATGTATATATTGTATATATATTGAGTGAGGGATTCTTTAAAGAGTATCAGTAAGAGATAAAATTACACTGCACCATCTGTATGAAATCCCACACTAACACAAACCATCAGGAGAGCTTTTTCATCTTTTTCATCACTGAATTACAACTGATCGGAGCTTTAGCATCATCTGCTGGACAGACAGCGTCTCTTTTTTATGAACCATATAAAAATGCATTCATTCACTGAATTCACTGTGGCTGAAATAACAAATGCGGCAGAGACAAGCAACACAATATAAAAAATACTAATGTCACATTTTAATGAAATATTTATATAATAATTTAGAGAATAATGCAGTCTTAGTTTATTTATTTGCATCATTATATTCAGCAGGATGTGGACTAATGGGAGTATTAAAATAATCTGCTTTGACTTGCAATATGGTGGACTTTATAGCGCAAATGGCTCCCACTGACAGTTATTAGAAGATTATCGAGCCCAGATAGAAAAATAAGTAAATAATCAGTAATGTGCATCAGTCTACATACATCAACACTAGTATAGTCCAAACCTATTTACTTAACCCCAATTTAGAGGAAAAACAACAACAAAATGTCCACATCTTACTGGATTAACTTTAGCGCTTGATCTTAGTAACCTATACAAATACTGTCACTAGTATTAAGCAGGGCAGATTTTTGGCTGTTTTTTATTATTCTGCTTATACTTTGGGCTTAATGAACATGCTAGCACATTTACAGGACTTTCTAATAGCAACAGTTTGAGTATAAATAACATTATTTATTCATTAAGCCTTTAACATTCTGCTCAACCACTTGGTAGAGCACATTTGGGGTACTATATCTTATTGAAGAAGGTGTTGAACTTAACATGTGTGATTTGTGCCATCTCTACCAATCGGTAGAGGTATATTAGGCTGACAAAGACCCACTAGAGGGCACTAGAAATGCAACATTTTCTTATCTGAATGCAAACCAAGGGCGGCACGGTGGCTTAGTGGTTAGCACGTTCGCCTCTCAGCGCTGAGGTCTTGGGTTCGAGTCCGCATCTGAGCGGAGTTTCCATGTTCTCTCTGTGTCTGCGTGGGTTTCCTCCAGGGTCTCCGGTTTCCTCCCACAGTCCAAAAACATGGAGATCAGGTGAATTGGCTACTCTAAAAAAAAAAAAAAAAAAAAAAT
>BRDA01045138.1:0-13442 GCA_036984385.1 Crenuchus spilurus
TACTACTGTTCTTACTGCTACTTCTACTACTATTAGTATTACTCCTACTACTCCTACTAGTACTACTACTGTTCTTATTGCTACTTCTACTACTTTTATTACTACTACTACACCTACTACTACTACTACCACTACTGTTCTTATTGCTACTTCTACTACTTTTATTACTACTACTACACCTACTACTACTACTACCACTACTGTTCTTATTGCTATTTGTACTACTAGTAGTAGTAGTACTACTGCTCTTACTATTTCTACTACTACTACTACTACTACTACTACTACTAGTAGTACTACTAGTACTACTATTACTACTACTGTTCTTATTGCTATTTGTACTTCTATTAATACTACTACTAATACTAATATAGTACTACTACTGCTCTTACTGTTTCTACTACTACTACTACTACTATTACTACTACTGTTCTTACTGCTACTTCTACTACTATTAGTAATACTACTACTACTACTACTACTGTTCTTACTGCTACTCCTACTACTAGTAGTACTACTACTATCACTACTATTTTTTACTGTTACTTCTACTACTATTACTACTATTACTCCTACTACTACTAGTAATACTATTACTACTACTATCAGTACTACTACTACTATTTTTCCTACTCCTACTACTATTACTACTACTGTTCTTACTGCTACTTCTACTATTATTAGTACTACTACTATTACTACTACTAGTACTACTACTGTTCTTATTTCTATTTGTACTACTATTAATACTCCTACTAGTACTACTATTGCTCTTACTATTTCTATTACTATTAATACTACTACTCCTATTACTACTACTACTACTATTGCTATTATTACTACTGTTCTTACTGCTTGTTCTACTACTATTAGTACTACCACTACTACTACTACTGTTCTTACTACTACTCCTACTACTGCTAGTACTATTACTACTAATGTTCTTACTGTTACTTCTACTACTACTATTACTACTACTATTACTCCTTCTACTACTACTACTACTACTACCAGTACTACTACTACTATTACTCCTACTACTACTATTACTACTACTGTTCTTACTGCTACTTGTACTATTACTACTACTACTCCTACTACTCCTACTAGTAGTACTACTAAGATTTCTGCTACTAGTACTACTGCTACTAGTACTCCTACTCCTACTATTATTACTGTTCTTACTTCTACTTCTACTACTATTAGTACTACTCCTACTACTAGTACTACTAGTACTCCTACTACTACTAGTAGTACTACTACTGTTCTTACTGATCCTTCTACTACTATTACACGTACTACTACTCATACTGCTACTAGTACTGCTAATACTTTTACTACTGTTCTTACTGCTACTTCTTCTACTATTAATACTGCTACTAGAGTTGGGTAATCCAGGTCCAAAATGTAAAAATCCACCCCAGAATTTTGTTTCAACTGCCTTGTTGGTTCTGCTGCAGATATGCTACTATTAGTACTATTACTACTCCTACTATTACTAGTACTACTACTAATATTTATACTATTACTGCTATTACTCCTACTACTACTAGTAATACTATTACTACTACTAGTACTACAACTGTTCTTATTTCTATTTGTACTACTATTAATACTCCTACTAGTACTACTATTGCTCTTACTATTTCTATTACTATTAATACTACTACTCCTATTACTACTACTATTGCTATTATTACTACTGTTCTTACTGCTTGTTCTACTACTATTAGTACTACCACTACTACTACTACTACTGTTCTTACTGCTACTCCTACTACTGCTAGTACTATTACTACTAATGTTCTTACTGTTACTTCTACTACTATTACTACTACTATTACTCCTTCTACTACTACTACTACTACTACCAGTACTACTACTACTATTACTCCTACTACTACTATTACTACTACTGTTCTTACTGCTACTTGTACTATTACTACTACTACTCCTACTACTCCTACTAGTAGTACTACTAAGATTTCTGCTACTAGTACTACTGCTACTAGTACTCCTACTCCTACTATTATTACTGTTCTTACTTCTACTTCTACTACTATTAGTACTACTCCTACTACTAGTACTACTAGTACTCCTACTACTACTAGTAGTACTACTACTGTTCTTACTGATCCTTCTACTACTATTACACGTACTACTACTCATACTGCTACTAGTACTGCTAATACTTTTACTACTGTTCTTACTGCTACTTCTTCTACTATTAATACTGCTACTAGAGTTGGGTAATCCAGGTCCAAAATGTAAAAATCCACCCCAGAATTTTGTTTCAACTGCCTTGTTGGTTCTGCTGCAGATATGCTACTATTAGTACTATTACTACTCCTACTATTACTAGTACTACTACTAATATTTATACTACTTCTCCTACTACTACTTTTACAACTACTGCTATTACTACTACTACTATTAGTACTACTATTACTCCTCCTCCTCCTGCTACTAGTACTAGTACTACCACTACTCCTACTAATCCTACTTCTATTAGTATTTCTACTAGTACTGCTACTCCTACTAGTACTACTGCTACTACTATTACTCCTACTACTCTTAATATTACTATTACGCCTCCTCCTATTACTATTAGTACTACTACTAGTATTATTAATACTCTTACAACTACTGCTACTATTACTACTACTATTAGCACTACTATTATTTCTAATCCTACTACTGCTGTTACTGTTCTTACTACCACTCCTACTACTTCTACTACTCCTACTACTACTGTTCTTACTGCTTCTGGTACTCCTACTCATACTACTATTAGTAATACTACTACTACTACTTCTACTAGATTCTGTCGATCTGCTGTTTTTTTCAAGTCATTTGCTTATTTTAGAGAGAATATTATTTGTAGATGTGGTCAACGCTTTTTAGGAGCGCATATGTTGTATAAAACAGAGATTGTTCACATTACAGTCAGAGTAGTTTTACTAGGATAGTGATTTGCGTAAATATGTCCCTGCTGCACATCTACAACGCAGATCGTGCACATAAAAGCACTTTCATAGCAGTTTAAACAGGATAGACCGAGAGACCTCCCACAAGTTCGAATAAGATAAAACTTTAAAATACACCAAATATATTTAAAGATTTTTACAGCATGAGAGCAACTATTAGTGCTAGTAATAAATCACATAAATACATTAAAGACTCTTGTTTTGAATTTAGATCTAATGCATATTCACATTTTCAAAAATAAATTTTATAAATACATTAATTGTCACAAATAAATACATTTCATAAAGTCATAAATAATTCCCTTACAACTGTAATGAATGATTGTTTTATATATGTTATACTTGTTTTATATTTATACTATATTCTACTGTTTTAAGAGCTGTATTATTTGTATGCACACTCATGCCTGTGCTCTTTAACACACGGGACTTTTATTTTGTATTAAAGTGACCCGTATTAGACGCTCGGTTCTATTCACGCCTATTCATTTTACTCTGTATTTCGGGCGCCCTCTAGCGATATTTCCGCAATATTTTGCACCAATGGGGTGAGCCGGGCAGTGGGCGGAGCTGTCCACAGACTGACTTATGATTGGGTGATATTTGAGTCCCGCCCTCGGTGACTGCACGTCTTTCTGAGAAGATGGTGGTGGGCGCTTTCCCCCTCGCTAAGCTGCTGTATTTGGGTGTCAGACAGCTCAGTAAACCGGTGGCCAACAGGATTAAAGCCGCGGCGAGGAGGAGCGACTTCTTCCGGAGTTATATCTGCCTGCCTCCGGCTCAGGGTGAGGACAAATCTCACTGTAATACTCGGGTCAGGACTATGTCTGCTTACTGTACGAATCCCCACTCGGCCAATCTGCTTCAAACATCGCGCAGACTAACCAATTACAGAGCGTGTACAGTGATAGACTGATCAGCAGACCTATTAGAAACAAGAAGGCGTGTCCTTCAGCTCCAAATAGACCAATGAGAGTGTCTGTCATTGAGTGTTTGAAAGTGCCTTTAACCACATTGTGACATTGTGTTAATAATAATAATTAATAATGAGTTTCTGTGTCAGTGTTCTGAGATCTGAAAACACAGATTCTGATTATTTACAGATAAACACAATGTACACAGATGTGTAAATAAAATAAAACACTATGTACCGTATATTAATAATAATAATGTGCATTAATAAGCTGTATAAATGTTGTGCAGGTGCTGTAATGTTCTGTTCAGCAGGAAGCCGAATACAGTTATTACATTTAAAAAGTGAACTTGTATAACATATAAAAGTGATAATATAATAATTATTATAAGCATTAGGCCTGTGCAGCACTTAACCTCCACAAACCAAGTGAATGTGCATCGTAAACATTAGTTATCAGTGTTTAGTCACTGATTTGAAAAGATTTGAGAGATCAGAACTCCACCTAATACAGCACATCACAGTTGATCCTGCTGCACTGATCTCTGTATGGATTACGTTCCTCTCGTCCTTTAATCAGTGGATGTTTTTAAAAGTGCTGAATGTGAGTTTAGAGATACTGTTATTATATTAACAGTGTGCAGCTGATGTTGTCTTTTCTCTTAAGCCTACCACTGGATCGAGATGAGGACGAAGATGAGGATCATGGGTTTTCGTGGCGCTACCATCAAGCCCCTGAACGAGGAAGCGGCCGCAGAGCTGGGAGCAGAGCTGCTGGGAGAAGCCATCGTCTTCCTCATCGGCGGAGGCTGCATGGTGCTGGAGTATAGCCGACAGGCAGCCAACTCCAGACGAAAAGAGGAGGAGCTCACAGAGACCATCAACAGCCTGCAGACACAGCTGGGAGAACTGGCCCTGACCACAGAGACTCTCGACGCTCAGCTCAGGGAGGTCAACCGGCTTCTGCTGTCCCTCCCGTCTGCTCCCAGTAAATAAGAGAATAAAGAGCCGGGCCGGAGGGCACTGTGGGCAGGTGTGTGTGTTACAGAAATACTGTCATACATATATAAACACACACCCTGGTGGAAGTCTTGGTTCAGGCAGTTCTCTGTGTTTTGGGCCTGAGATTGAGATCGAGAGACAGGAATGCACTAGATGTTATGTTTGCTTGGTTGGAACATGCCAGTAGCCAAATCTCCTCTTTTTCACTGCGTGGAGAGCAAATGTGGTCATTCATGGCACAGTTCAGTGCGAGATGTCCTATCAGGACATGTTTACATGTGTCCTGCTTCACATTTCACAGCAGAGATCATCATGTTTATTACACATAACGTGACATTTCACTCTTTTGTGTGTTAATGTTGATCAGTGTGACTTGTAGCTCATCAGACGCTCAGATTATTAGAATATTTCTGATAAAATGACTATTCAAACAGCATCAACCGTAAAACAACAAAAGGCTGAAATGTGTCGCTTTGTGTGTATTAAATATAAAATAAGACGTTTGATTGAAAGGAACTTTTTCACTAGTTGCACTACTACATTAACGCTGTGTCTGCAGCTGTGCACTGATCCTGTGTAGCCGTGAGAGACGTGCAGAGCGACGTGTAGAAGGTGTATATTGATTATTGTAAAATAAAAGGAAATATTCTGTGATTTTCTATCTTGATTGTGTTTGAATGATTAAAACATGTTAAAGTGCTTTTAAACTGACACGTGACTTCTGTCTTTCTGCATTTTCATCTGGATGATAAAAAGGAAACAATCAGGTGAGTCTCTCAAAGTCCTGTTCATGTTAAATTAGATGGAGGTTCTGGGCTCAGTTCTACAGGAGCTCCTCTGTGATTTTATTCCCATCCAGATCCACCAGGTCTGTGTTTTTCTCCTCTGACTGACTGATGTGCTGGTGTCTGATAAAAGATGTCGTGAATGGAAAATAAAGACGTTTGTCTGCTCCCAGCTAACGGGGAACATTATGTAAATGTTCTCCCAATATTAGAAGCAAATGTTCACTCAGTAACATTAATAAAACGTTCTAAAATAAATAGTTACAAATAAGGTTGTGGTGGTTTTCTGCGAATGTTAAGAAAACTGGTTAGGCTCACATTGAGAGAACATTCTGAGAATGTCATGCTGAATAATACAACATTCACACAATCTTAAACAGTCGTAAATGAGGTTATTTCAGCTAGTCAGTGTTGTTTAAATCAAATCAGCTTTATTGTTACATCACATTACACAGGTGTGCAGTCCGTGCAGTCCTTTAATACAGCAAAATATTATAATAATATAAAAAATAAATACAATAAACAGTCATTACTAGCCCCCAGTAATGCACAGACGTGATGTATAGTTTTATAAGTCATGTAAGTTATGAATTGTTATTTTATATACAGGATTGGAGGATGTACAGGTGTTAGGTGTGTGTGCAGGTGTGGATATGCTGACGTTCAGAGTCTATGTTGTGAGTGAGGATGGGGTTTGATTGTCCATACAGAATATGTTGATTAAGATAACAGTAGCCTGTTGGTCTGGGGGAAGAAGCTGTCTCAGAACTCTCTGGTTCTGGACTTTATGCTTCTGTATCTCCTGCCACTCAGCAGCTGAGAGAACAGACAGTTCAGAATCTGTTTTATATCGTTATCCCTGGAAAATAACGCTTTTATGCCCTCACAATGACGGAAGTAATTTGTTGTCTTTATAAAACATCCAAAATTAACTCGATATTACAACTAAACGTGTAAAACTTTGGTTTTGGGTAACTGATGAAATCACACAGAGCTGCAGTTCCGCTCCAGGCCGCAAGGGGCAGCGCTGAGCTGTACTGACTGAGTTACTCCGCTGTTAGCAGCACGGAGCTTCACTATAATCATATTCTCTGAGTTTTGTAGGATTAAATGAGTGTGTGACAGGTGAATAATATTCTGCGCTGTTATTTGGCTGTGTGTTTTGTGTGTAACACGTTTTATTTGCTTTTATTTTTATTTCGTTTAAAATCTCCATGCTTTATTTTTTTACATTTTTAATTTATATTACTGTTACAATAAAATAGTTGGACAGTGTATATATCTCTATATATGCATATATAGTATTAATTGCTGTTTATTTTAATCACTTGTCTGTTTTGGGGCGTGGCTATGACGACGCGAGTCACGTGACTTTCTCAGTCTGGCTGGAGCGCGGAGGAGTGAGGTTAGCGTTGTTTATCTCTGAGCTCTAATGATTTAAAACGGTCACTTTAGCTTAAGAAGTTACAATTGTGGTTAAATATGAAACGCAGAATGTTGAGTGTGTTTTATCTGCATGGTGGTTAATTTATTTGGTGTATTTGTGGGAGAAATGCCGTTTGGATTGCGGAGATTAGCATGCTAGGCTGTTTGTGTTGTGTGTGGGGCCACTGTGACTTAGTATTGTTAATGTTGTGTGTACTGTGAGTACTTAGTATTGTGAGTACTGAGTACTGTGAGTACTTAGTATTGTTAGTACTGAGTACTGTGAGTACTTAGTATGGGTAGTACTGCGAGTACTGAGTACTGTGAGTACTTAGTATGGTTAGTACTGCGAGTACTGAGTACGGCGAGTTCTTAGTATTGCTAGTACGGCGAGTACTTAGTATTGTTAGTACTGTGAGTAATTAGTATTGTTAGCACTATGAGCACCGAGCAAGGCGAGTACTTAGTATTGTTAGTATGGCGAGTACTTAGTATTGTTAGTACGGCGAGTACTTAGTATTGTTAGTACGGCGAGTACTTAGTATTGTTAGTACGGCGAGTACTTAGTATTGTTAGTACCACGAGTACTGAGTATTGTTATTACTGCGAGTACTGAGTATTGTTATTACTGTGAGTACTTAGTATTGTGAGTACTTAGTATTGTTATTACTGTGAGTACTTAGTATTGTGAGTACTTAGTATTGTTAGTACTGTGAGTACTTACATATCCAGGCTTCAGTTTCAGTGAAAATGACATTTGGGGGAATGTTAAAAGTAGTATAAAATGAAAGTGTAAGCAGACAGAAGCCAGATTTCTAAAAAAAAAAAAAAAGACTTATGTGTAAGTTTGCGTGTAATATGCAGAAAAATAATAAGACTGTCATCACGATACGATTTTACACTTTAACTAACTTGTCTGTTTTGTTTCATTTCTGTTATGCATACACAGCTCTATAGCTGTCAGTAAATACAACACAACACAGTAAAGTGCAGTATAATACCGTGTTTAACACTTGTTGCCCTGCTGAAAGACATACTTGGGTGTTTTAGCAGAGCCTGTACTGTAATGGACTCTGATGTGAAGCAGCTGATGGTGACTGAGCTGAAAGAGGAGCTCCAGGACAGGGGACTGGACACTCACGGGCTCAGAGCGGACCTGGTGGACAGGCTGAAGGCTGCTCTGGAGGCTGAAGCTGATGTGCAGCAGACTGAAGCAGGTAGGAAATCTCATATCTTCATGTTGTTTCAGATGAATTGATGTGCAGAGATTTACTGTCTTATGTTTGGGGGGTTTCAAAAAGCTGGATTTCTTCATTTTCTGAATAACTTAAGCCCACAGATAGTTCTGTCCTGTAAGAGAAGACTTCAAGGACGTTCCTGTTAGATGTAAGATTGGGTTCTATGGTGTTCTAAATGAATTTTCATCATTAAAAAAAGAGATTTTGATATAATATGTAAAGAGATTTCAAATCGTAGCCTTCACGTCTTTGCATGAAAATGAATATTTTAAATCAGGGATTCAAAGCCCAGCCTATCGGGACAGAGATCAGCACAGAAGCCAAAACATGTTTCATTCAGACTGCTTCTGATACGCAAGATTATACAAACATCAGTTAATGTTGTGAGAAAAACTGAGCACAGTGTAGGATGTACTAGTACATCAGAGCAGGAGTGTGTTCATAATTTAATAAGAATGTAAACTGTCATGTTTGATCATTATTACACGTAAAGTCACATGTTTCAGGTCAGTATTGATCAGATCACGATGTTTGACTGACGTGTACGGCAGGTGTGCAGAAGGCTGATTATGAAGAGGACTCTCGGGTGGAGAGGGATGAGAGAGCTCTGACTGAAGGCTGTGAGGAGGAAGACGGCTCTGCTGTGCATCACAGTGTTCCTGACTTCTCTGTACATGTCAATGTGATCAAAATAGAGCCGGTAGAGGAGCAGGAAGCCGAACCAGAGATGGAAGCACAGCCTGTTTGTAAGGAAGGTGGGTTTAGCTTGATTTACTATTATTATTAATAATAATGATGATAACTCCTTATTTGTACAGCTCTTTTATATTAGTGACAAAATCTAAAAAGTGCTTTATTTATTGGAAAAGTGCCATTATGCTGGCTTTTAAAGATCTTTTCCTTACGGAAAATTGGGAGTAAATTTAATCCATTTATGGTTCTGACCACTTGACTCTAGTACTGAATATCACCAGCCAGTCAGTCAATAAACATGCTTCATCCAAAGCACAGACTTAGCTGATGAAATAAAATTCTGTAAGCATGTCATTAACCTCATTAATACTCTTCTCAGCGCTTTACTCTTATTTCTGCTTTAGTCTGAACATATTCTGCTCTAAAATGTTCATCTGTTTTCATAGTTTAATTTGAAAAGCTAATCTGTCATATTTTATTTTTATTCCACGTAAAGTGACACATTTTGAGCCGTTTTTTGTTTTAATGTTGATCATTTTGGCTTATATGATGAAAATGAGAAATTCATCCAACAGTTTATCTGTTAATCCTGTTCAGGCCTGTAGTGAGTCCCCCATGCCCCTCCAAAGGGAGCTGGACCGGGCATCTTGCAATTTTAGCAAAAGACAGGGTGCCACTCAGCCCAGGGCACAGACACACATTGTCTCCAGGGTTATTTAGAGGAACCAGTTCACCTGAACGCCATGTTTTTGGTATGTAGGAGGAAACCAGAGAGTCTAGAGGAAAATTCCCTCCAACACACACATACAGGGAGGACATGGAAACACTGGGCAGGACATTGTATATTTGGATAAAATAGTAGGACGGTCTTCTCTTTTTAATTGTCAGTACAAATGAAAGTCACTGTATTGTAATTGTTGTAGATTACTGATGAAGTAAAGTCGAGCGTTTGACTTGTTGTAGAAGAAGAAGAGCAGCCAGTGAACGTGAAGAGAGAAGATGAACAGCAGACATCTGAAGTAGCTGGTCGATGGGCAGAGATGTGGTCCCAGCAGGCTACACAGTCAACATCTACACACGCCGGGCACAAGAGACGCTACGATGAGAGCCAGAGCAACAGTTACTACAAGCATCAGGAAGACAAGAGGTACTGTGAGTGTGACTGTAGATTTGTTGTAGTGTTCTCAGCCCTGGACCCGGAGTCTGCCTGTTATTTCACTGCACTTGTGCTGGTTCTGATCACAGTCTGGTGAAGAGTGCCATTATTCACCTTCTGCAGTTGTGAAACAAGGCTGATGTCATCTTCTTACTGTCAGTGTTTGGGCTTCTGTTTTAGTGATAACGATCGAGTGTATTTACATGCACTTGAGTGCTCAGATAATGAGACACTCTGGGTCTACATGAGTCAGACAATCAGATTTCTGCTTTACAACCAGCCAGTCAACTCGTTTATAAGACTTAATGTAAAACACAAACTTCTTACAGCAGCTTGCTTTAAAGTCACTTTACCTGAAAAAAGGCTCATCATCAGCATCGCTCTTAAAGTGTTTACAGCTTATTTTTTTAAAGTACAGTCAAACCTCGGTTATGCAAATTTTTGTCCCAGTTATCGTTCATTCGCCCCGGTTTTCAGATTTTAATACGTAAACTAAAATCTCATTGTCCCTGTTTCCCTTTCTAATAAGTTAACACTCTTTCCTTTTAGCTCCACCGTGGGGCCAAAGGAAGTTCCAAGTGCCAGCCCTTTGAAAAGGAAGAAGAGAAACACGATAGAGTTTAAGAAACAACTCATAGAACAGTACGAAAGCGGTGTAAAAATTGCCGATCTCGCCCGGATGTACGGGAAGTCGCCATCGACCATAAGTTCAATCATGTCCAAGAAAAAAAAAATCAAGGAAGCTAATGTTGCTAAAGGGGTAAATGTGCTAACGAAACAGAGATCGCAAACAATCGAAGATGTTGAGCAGTTGTTGTTGGTGTGGATCAACGAAAAGCAGTTAGCGGGAGACAGCGTTTCAGAGGCGATCATTTGCAGAAAAGCCAGGCTGTTGCACGCGGATCTCGTAAAGAAAATACCTGGAACGAGTGCTGCTGTTAATGAATTTAAGGCCAGCAGAGGCTGGTTCGACAAATTCAAGAGGAGAACTGGCATACACACTGTGGCAAGGCATGGCGAGGCCGCAAGTTCTGACAAACGTGAGGCCGAAGAATTCGTTGATGAGTTCAAAGATTACGTTGAGGCTGAAGGATTCATCCCCCAACAAGTCTTCAACTGCGATGAAACAGGCCTCTTTTGGAGGAAAATGCCAAAGAGGACGTACATAACGCAGGAGGAAAACGCAGTGCCAGGACACAAGCCTACGAAAGACAGGCTAACTCTTCTGCTGTGTGGTAACGCTAGTGGTGATTGTAAAGTGAAGCCCTTACTGGTGCATCATTCAGAGAATCCTCGAGTGTTCAAGAAGAACAATGTCATGAAAAGTAAACTGTGTGTGATGTGCAAGGCGAACAGTAAGGCATGGGTCACAAGGCAAATTTTCATTGAGTGGGTCAATGAAGTGTTTGGCCCGAGTGTGAAGAAATACCTCCAGGAAAATCGGCTGCCGCTTAAGTGCCTCCTGGTAATGGACAACGCTCCTGCTCATCCTCCCTGTTTGGAAGAGCAATTACTGAAGGAGTTTAATTTCATCACCGTGAAGTTCTTTCCCCCCAATACCACTCCTCTCATCCAGCCCATGGACCAGAATGTGATCTCCAACTTCAAAAAACTCTACACCAAAGCACTGTTTCAGAGGTGCTTTGAAGTGACCTCGGACACTGAATTGACCTTAAGAGAGTTCTGGAGGAATCACTTCAACATCCTCGACTGCATCAGCCTCATAGATGCGGCTTGGCAGGGAGTGACCTGCAGGACCATGAACTCTGCTTGGAGGAAATTGTGGCCAGAATGTGTCTTTGTGAGAGATTTTGAAGGGTTTGGGGCTGACCCTGACGACCCCGTGGAGTCAATTGTGTCTTTGGGGAAGTCCATGGGTTTGGATGTGAGTGGTGAGGATGTGGAAGAGTTGGTGAATGACCACAGGGAAGAACTGACCACTGAAGAACTGCAAGACCTTCAACTTCAGCAGCAACAGACGGCAGCTGAGAAAACGGCTTCGTCGGAGGAGGAGGAGAGCGGGGAGAACGTGCCTTCTGCAGAGATTAGAGAGATCTGTTCTATGTGGAGTAGGGTGCAGAGTTTTGTGGAGAAATATCACCCAGACAAAGCTGTTGCCGGGCGTGTCTGCAACATGTTTAATGACAACGCCCTGGCACATTTTAGGCAAGTCTTAAAGAGGCGACAGAAACGGACCTCTCGGGACACAGTTCTTGTGCGACAGGAGTCCAGTGACTGTCTAGCTGGTCCAAGTGCCCAAAGACAAAGAAAGGAACTTACCCCAGATATGGGCTCCATACCTGAAGTCCTTATGGAGAGGGATTCCCCTTCCAAGCAATAACCTCCCCTCCTCCCGCTCCCGTCCTCACCGTCTTCCGTACGCCAAGAAGAGTCCTCGGTAAAGGTAAGAGTGATGTCATTAGTCTTCTGTACTCACTTCTCACTGTGTTCTGGATGTAAACTGTAGGTTATTCTGTGTAAAATGTATTTTTCTTCATATTTTGGAGTGTCTGTGCTGTATTAATGGGCTTGTGAAGTAGTGACGTGTTAACCTTGTGACACGTCACGTCCGGGTCTGAGCTCTGGAAAGCTGACGCCGCTGATGTTCAGTCCATCACAGTGTTCAGTCCAGTTTTACTTTAATAGATCAGAGACTTTAATAGTCAACACTGCTGTCTTTTGCTTTGCGTGCGATGAGGAGGAGAAGAGGAAATGGCTTCAGGCGATGAGGTGAGACTTACTTTTTATTAATAAATCAAATTAGTGCCCCAGAGCTCAAACGTTAGCTAGCTCACCTCGCTAACATTAGCCCCCACGGCTAAAGCCAAACTACGCGTTCATTGATTCCCCAGATGTGTCCTGTGGTTTATAAGCTGTATTTTTGCTATAAACCCACAATGTTCTGTTTCTGTTGTTTGTCTTTGCTGCCCAGCTAATCTGAAGATTTAGCAGTTGCTAGCTGGTATATAGCTAAACAACATTAGCACACAGCCTCTGTGCCGCCCAGCTAAGGTTAGCTAATCAGGTGTCACTCAAAGGGCCAGAGTGACTGTCTTTGTACTAGCTAAGCAAGAGCACAGCTGCTGTTTACATTCTTTCCTGACCGTTTCAGTATGTGCACACATTAGCACACAGCCTGTGTACATTAGGCCAAGTAAAAAAAAAAAAAGAATTGATCATCCCCGCCCGACCCTCTAAAAAGCACCCGACCTTTTTTTTTTTTTTTTTTTTTTTTTTTTTTTT
>BRDA01045139.1:0-15422 GCA_036984385.1 Crenuchus spilurus
AAATGTATATCTATTTATTTTTACTTTTGTCATGTTTGGTCCTCCATTTATTTATTTATTTATTTAATTATTTATTTATTTATTCATTTATTTATTTATACATTTATTTATTTATTTATTTATACTTTTGTCATTTTTGGTCCTCCACAGAAGGCACATATCAATGTGCGAATGCAAGCCGTTTCAGGGACAGATTTGTTCATATTACAGACACATACAGCTCACTTACATTTGTGAATGTGAACCGTCAAGATAGTTAAATCTGAACTGAGTAAAAAATCGGGTTTGAGCAATGTGGCTTGTAATGTGAACATAGCCTAAGGCTGCTGTCACTGAATCCAATCAAATCCTAACAGCAATGGTCCACAATATAATAGAGAGCCATTAGGGACAGATACCCCAACAAAGAACCCTTTAGTACTCTTTTGGAAAACACTAATGAATGAACAGGTGTCCCAATACTTTTGTCATATAGGAGACCTAATTCAACTCAAACAGTAATCAGAAACAAATCTATCCAGCCATCTCATGGACTCAAACCTGTGTGCCTTTAACAAATTATGTTCTATTTTGATGTTTTTTCACTGTCATTGTCTACAAAATCATTTGCAGCATTTAGCAGACTCTCTTATCCAGAGTGACATACAACAGTGTTTTGTCTCCATTAAGAGAATTATCTCAGCTAGTACAGACACATTAGAGTCCAAACTACTCTTCAGTTCAGACACTGTTAGAACTAAACCATCACTAATACCTAGAAAGAAGGAAAGATACACAATTATACACAATATAAGAGAATTACAATACATTACTATAAGAGTTTTAAATGGCAACAATAACTTTGACTAATCTTGTTATTGCCAAGCAACTACATTAGAAATTGTCCTTTACAGACCTTTTTTGATTTTTTTTAAGAACACAAGAGTCAAAATACAGTGTGAGTACAGCATAGCTTATTTAATACTTTCAGTACCTTTGGCTGTTTATTTAAAACTTAGAGCACTGTGCCGTTTGTCATTTTGCAGTCCTGAACAAGTTTTGAGCTTTGCGAGTCTTGGAGTTTCCGGCATTTAAAAAAATGTATCTGAAGAACAGTGTTTACTTTGTGATCTAACCAATGGTTTGCTCCACGTTATGCAAATACACTTCTACACTTTCACACACACCTGCACTGACACACACACACTTCAAACACCATTCCACATGCCTACATGCATAGACAGAAGATCAGGAATGTCATGTTGACCCCACAATTCTGAAACACTCGTGATCAGGCCATTCACTCTGTTGACCCAGTTTACCTCAGTAAAGCTCACAAAGACTCCCATACGATCCACCACCACACTCTATTCATTATTGATCAACTCTTAACAAACTTAATGGAGCATTACAGGGTTCTTTGCTGTCTACTAAACTAACTCACAGACTTCTAGACTTACAGCTGAGAGTTGTCATCATCCCATCATCACCATCATTAAGAGTCTACAGTTACTGTTGTATCACTATACTACTTTGCAAATCAATATCCATAAATATTCTCATTTAACTAAATAATAACAAATAGTCTATTTCTTTACTTCTATTTAACCAGTTGCACATTACTGTATTTATACACTTGGACATTCTTAAAAATGTCTGCCGCTGGAGTACTATACTTGACTGTACTGTATAGTCAGTACTGTACTAGTCTGTGCTACATTGTTGTGCCTTCTTTGTTCCTGTCCTTTATACAGTGTTGTATTGTCGTATGCCTGTTTGTGCTGTGTAGTCATGCATCTTTTGTTTTAATGAATTGTGGAATGTTACTTCATTTCTTTATGTGCCTGTATATAGCTGACATGACTTGACAACTTGACACACTTGACTTAACAAAATAAAAGTCTTGACAACAGATTTGACAATAGATGACTCCAGTTGACCACAGACTTGACTAATGAATAAAATTATTAATTTTGTAATTACTATATTTTTATTATATTTATTATATTATATTTATTTATTACAATTATCAATTATCTAATATATATATATATACACACACACACAAACACGTGTAATATATCTAATATATCTAATATTATAGAACATATATATGTATATATATATATATATATATATATATATATATATGTGTGTGTGTGTGTGTGTGTGTGTGTGTGTGTGTGTAAGGCTATTGACGATATCTTTTTATAATCAAATTCAGATAATAAAAACATATCCTCTCCAAGAGGAGGCAAGCTCCTTTCAGCACAACGTCTATGCATGCTTCAATAAGCTGTGAGTGAGAATACTTCATCAAAATGTAAGAAGAGCTATTTCAATGTGACTTTGACAGTCGACAAGCATGAACATTTATATTACTTATTATTTTTTATCTTAAAAGAAGACATTGAAAACAGTGAGGCTCTCTGCAACACTTATGAACAATGTGTTGGATTACTTTATGAGGACAGCTTAGAGGGCTTATCTTCTGAAAGAAAAGCTGAAGTCACATGAGAATCTGAAGACTGGCTGACAGCTGACCACATAGCTGACTCGGGCAGAGACGGGACTGTGCTGACATCGCCGTGGAAACAATCACCAAAAATACAGGCACGAGGCAGAAGCATCCATATCCCTGTCTACCATACAGACAAACCACATAACTTAAGAACAGAAATAAATAAATAAAATAGTAACTATTAAAGTTAAATTCCTGAAGTAAACACAGAAAGGTTGTGCAGCTAATGCGGTTCTAGATTGTTGCTACATGGTCAATAAGGTGCAACTGTTTTTGATAGGTGGTTTCGTTCATGTTGGTAAGTGGTTGTTAAGATGTTGCTAGGTGGTTGCTATGATAATGCTAAGTGGTTGCTATGGTGTTGCTCAGTGGTTGCAATGGTATCTTAATTGGTTCCTATGGTGTTGCCAAGTGGATTTCAGGTGGTTGCTAAGGTGTGGATATGTGGTTGCTATATTATCACAGGCATTTACTACGGTTTGTTAAGTGGTTGCAATGGTGTTGCTAAATGGTTGCTATGGTATCTTTATTGGTTGCTATGGCATTGCTAAAAGGTTCCCTTGATTGCTTAATGGTTGCTATGGTGTTGCTAATTGGTTGCTATGTGGTTGCTAAAGTGTGGCTAAGTGATTGCTATGTTGTCACAGGTGGTTGCTATGGTGTGTTAAGTGATGATGTCCTAGCCGGTTACAATGGTGTTGCTAAGTGGTTGCTATAGTATCTTAGTTGGTTGCAATGGCATTGCTAAAAGGTTGCTATGATTGGTTAATGGATGCTATGGTGTTGCTAACTGTTGCTATGGTGTGTCAAAGTGGTAACACAGGCTATTGCTATGGTTGGTTAAGTGGTTGCTATGATGTTGTGGGTGAGTGTCTGACAGTAAAATAAGAATAAAACATAAGAATAATATAAATCAGAAAACATTTTAAATGCTTTAAAATTCACACTAATAATAACAGATACAGAATAAACATTGAACATACATCTAAAGGCCTCACCGAGGTCTCAGAAGAGCTGGCAGAGGAACAAGACTAACCTAACTTCCCTAAAAGAGCCAAGAGTGATTCAGCATTGTCTGTGCATGAGACAGGTTGCTAAATGTAGGGTGCCATGCAGGTTATCAGTTCAAACCAGATAATGTTGACTTCACATGCCTTTGCTAAGACGTTTCATAGCAGTCTGTAATTTGGAAACAAAAAGTTGCATTCTTTAAAAACAGAAAGCTCTAACATAACAACCCGCATCACATGCCATATATATCTGATTGTACTGGTGAATGTCCAAACTCAAATATAACTTACACTATCAAAAGCCAGTCCAATCCCACACAAACCAGACGAATGTGTGACCAATCACAGCCAACTTCAAATATTATTACCCAATAAATAAGCATTTAATCAACTGTAATAAGTGTCAACTAACAACTTGCTTTCATAACATTTGGCTGGGTTAGCCAATAGTATGTCTGTATGTGTGTTCTGCATTGCATGTGTGCTGCAAAACCACTCAGCTCTGTGGTTATTTTTGTACAGCTGAAGGTGAAAACAATGTGATATTATTAGCCAATAAAATAAATATGTAATCACTTGTGTTAAATGTCATGCATAAGGAAATCAAAAGAACTTTGATTGCATAACCTCAGGCTGGTTTGACTTGTTGCCTGTGCATGTTTGTGTGTGTGTGTGTGTGTGTGTGTGTGTGTGTGTGTGTGTGTGTGAGCATGGGTGTATGCGTGTTACTCAGAAAAGCAAAATGCTAGTGGTCAGGAGCAAGAGGGATGTTTTTTTTAATTGCACTCTTAAAAATGGTTCTTCAAGAGTTCTTAAGTTTAAAAAATGGTTATATATAATACAATGACAATTGAAAGAAAAGACTGTATGATTACAGGGTTTTCTGTTTGATGAATGTGTTGAAGATGGTTCTGTACTCTTTAAAAAAAATGGCTGTTCAAGGGTTCTTCAGTAAAGAAAATGGCAGTCAAAGAAAGCAGGATTAGAGTTTTTTACATGGTGAAAGGGTTTTCAGATTGATGAACAGATGTGTTGTAGATGGTTCTATATATAAGTTTTTTGGTAGAAGAATTTATATTGCTCCATTAATCATTACATTTTAACACAATGAAAAGGAGGTGCTGAGCTCACATTAACGCAGAAAAGAACATATAAGAACATATATATACCCAAAAACAGAGATACTTGTTTTTTTTTCAAACAGTGACACTAAAGGGTTACTGAAGAAGAGCTTTTTGTAAGAGTGTGGGTTTAGGAAATTCTGGTTTTAGACATTAAACTTCTCTAATTTTCTCGCACATTTCTGCCTCTCTCTCACCACATTAACTCTCTCTCTCACCCAGTTTTTCAGTGTTATCATAAACTCCACTTCCACAGGTTCCCTCTGGTCCCTTCCTTTCAGAGCACCATGGCCAGAACCCCTCCTCTGTCATTACACAATGTTCCATATTGTTTCCAGAGATGTTTATGTTCAGTATAGATGTACACTTTGTCCCGACGCACAGTGAGCAGTTGCAGACGGAACTGTAGGCTTCAGTTGTTCACACAAATAGTATTTCAACACAGAGAGAGAGAGAGAGAGAGAGAAAGAGAGAGAGAGAGAGAGAGATACACAAACACAAGCAAAGATACAGACAAAAACATTCTGGTTCTCTTTTCCTTTGTTCCTTGCCTGGTTGAAGTCGATCAGCAAAGACATGTCGACATTGATTTCTTTATGGCACTAGTATGTTACTTATGGCATCTTCAACAATTGAACCTCTGTTTTCGACAAGAATCTGTTCTAAAGTGAATGACTGAAGTGAGCATTATCAATGAGAAACAACGAGAAACAAAGCCAGAGAAACAAGTAACAAAGCCAGAAACATGAGAAGTAAAGCCAGAGAAACAACGAGAAACAAAATCAGAAAAACGAGAAGTAAAGCCAGAGAAACACCGAGAAACAAAGCCAGAGAAACACCGAGAAACAAAGCCAGAGAACCAACGAGAAACAAAGCCAGAGAACCAACGAGAAACAAAGCCAGAGAACCAACGAGAAACAAAGCCAGAGAAACAATGAGAAACAAAGCCAGAGACACAATGAGAAACAAAGCCAGAGACACAATGAGAAACAAAGCCAGAGAAACAATGAGAAACAAAGCCAGAGAAACAATGAGAAACAAAGCCAGAGAAACAATGAGAAACAAAGCCAGAGAAACAACGATAAACAAAGTCAGAGAAACAACGAGAAACAAATTCAGAGAAACAACGAGAAACAAAGCCAGAAAAACAACTAAAAACAAAGCCAGAAAAACAACGAGAAACAAATTCAGAGAAACAACGAGAAACAAAGCCAGAGAAAAAACGAGAAACAGTCAGAGAAACAACGAGAAACAGTCAGAGAAACAACGAGAAACAAAGCCAGAAAAACAACGAGAAACAAAGCCAGAGAAACATCGAGAAACAAAGCCAGAGAAACATCGAGAAACAAAGCCAGAGAAACAACGAGAAACAAAGCCAGTGAAACAACGAGAAACAAAGCCAGAGAAACAACGAGAAACAAAGCCAGAGAAACAATGAGAAAAAAAGCCAGAGAAACAACGAGAAAAAAAGCCAGAGAAACAACGAGAAACAAAGCCAGAGAAACAACGAAAAACAAAGCCAGAGAAACAACGAGAAACAATGAGAAACAAAGCCATAACATTTTGAATGATAACATGAACACAAATGAACTTTTGTAATGTATAACTGTAAAACTAATGCTAACATTGCTAATGAAACACAAGAGTCACCTGAATTAGCCTGCCGTTCTCATCAAAATACATCACCAAACATCTCTTACACTGCTAAAACAGCATCTAAGGTCTTAAGACTAGTTGATGTGGTTTAGGATGCAGCAGGAAGCAAAATGTAACAAAATATGGAGCTGAAATAGTAAAGCTAATTATTAAAACATATTGAAGAGTATAGATTAGATTGCCACATTTAAGCATTGAAAAGTTTTGATACTTCCTAAAGTGCAACTCTACTGTTCCATAATGTAATACTCCACAAACAGCCACTTCAGACAAAAGATAAACACTCAGGTTCTCCCTTCCTTCTTGTGTTGTTCAGTCTGGAAGTGATCTTACAGAGGCCTACACTCTTAACAAAAATGGTTCTTCAACCATATATAGATCCATGAACACTCCAAAGCACCATTCTTGTGGATAAAAGGTTAATGGTGAAAGGGGTCTTCAGACTGATGCGGAATGTTGGTGATGGTTCTATACAGAATTTTTTTTTTTAATGGTTCTATATAGCTCACAAAAGGGTTCTGCTGTAGTTACAATGTCAAGCTTGTAATAAAAGAAGAACCCTTTTTGGTGCTTCTTTATATAGAACCATTTTCTTCACTAAAGAACCCTTGAAGAACCATCGGTTTTAAGAGTGTAGGACTGACATCACCAGATTGGATAAAGTGCTTCAGAGAATTAAGAGAATCTTTATTGTCAATATAATGTATACTGTATAACATGTAAGTACAGTGAAACTTTGTGGACAACTTCCATTACAATTACATTACATTGCAACACATTATAATTTACAATATTTACATAAGCAGCAAAAGTGAAAGTTTACAGTGTGTGAGGCATTTGATTTTTTGTTTAAATATATAATAATAATAATAATAATAATAATAATAATAATAATTATTATTATTATTATTATTATTATTATTATTATTATTATAAATAAATAAAACATTTTTAAAACGTAGCAGGCTTCCATTTACTACCACCTTAGGTAACCAGTTCTTCCATGGTTTAGCTGCTTAAATTAAATGCAGTGTTCCCTCACCACTTCCTGACTCTTTTAAACACAATCAGTGGCTTAGAAATCGCTGAAATACATACCAGCACCAAGTAAAAAAGTCACACAGCCTGGGGAGTGACTGTGTAATGCAGTCAATCACATATTACTGTAGGAAAACTGCTACAGCCTTTCGAGCACTTCAAGAGCAGCATGTGTGTGCTCACTTAAAAACGTGCACAAACACAAACCAACAAAGCACTGTGAGTAAATGTCGGAGTGAATTCATTTTCTATGTAGTCTAAGCTTACAAGCGTTTGCAGAATGCAAAATTATTCAAAAAGTCCATATTTTCTTTTACTTTAGAACAGGAGATGTAAAGCTATCATTACAAAACACAATAGTCACCCAAAATAGCCCACAACATCTCTTAAACCACTGAAAACCATCCAGATTCATGTCTCAAGACTAGTTGATGTGGTTTAGGTCCTAAACTTTAGGACACAGTATGACTTACTGTAAACTAGAAAACGTAGTAAAAACTCGACCAGCAGACACTTCAGACAGCAGCAGGGATGGTAGAAGACCAGGATAAGTTTCTTCCATATTCACCACAGTCATTGTCAGATGTTTAGAGAATTAAGCTTAACGTGGTTTCAACAGTTTAAGAGATTGGTGATGTATGTTGATGAGAACAGCAGGGCTGATTCCGGTGATGATTAAGTTCTACTGTTTGCTAGCAATATCAGTCTTACACAACTACAGAAGCTAAATTTGTACTACAAACAGGTCATCCCTTTAATATAATATTCAGTTGCAGCTGGGACTGAAGGTGAGAGAGAAGTGGGTTTGGGTCTGAAGAGTCACTGGTTTGATCTTCTGAACCTGCAGGATAGAACTGAAGTGCCCTTGAGCAAGGCACCTAACCTCTAACTGCTACCCGGGTACAACGGATGATGCTAACTGCTCCGAGCACATGCATGTTCAATGCCCTCCAGTGTGTGTGCTTAATAGTGTGTATATGCTTGTGTTCACTGCACAAATGGGATAAAGAAGAAGCTCTTAGGCATTTAGGCATTTCTTCCTTCAGTGTGTGCAGCGTATAGAAAGCTGACAAATGAATAGAAAAGTAATGAAGTGTCTTAGTATGAAGTTGGACCACCAAGAACAGCCTGAAAGGCTCCAAGTGGTGCTTTTATAATTGTGATGGAAAGTTCTGTCTAACAATCAAATGTGGGCTCCTAACATGTCTTGGCTGTCAGATAAGTGAGAAATTGTTAAATATGATTGAGTCAATTTATTAATGTTATCCAAATTCTGCCCCCAATGTATGTAGCCAACTGACCCGCCCATTCGTTGATGCTCCCCATCACTACAATGTCTCTGATTCTAGGAGGGTGAAGACTAGCACAGGCCTCCTCTGATGAATGTGAAGTCAAGCTCCGCCTCTTGTTGAACAGCTGCTGATACATTGACGCTGGGCAGTCAAAATGCTTGGAGGAAAGCGCAGGATCCCCAGTTCTGATGGATTGCATAGTAGACGCCTGAGCCAGCCAACATTACATTTGGTGGTGCTGGGAGAGAGTGCATCTTACTCACCAATTTTGCTCTCCCTGGCCCCGGTGCCAATGGCTAGCAGCATGACCTGGGATTCAAACTCGTGATCGTAGATCATAGTGACAGTGCCTTAGTCTGCTGAGTAACTCTGCGCCTTGATCACACCTAAATTGAGATATGGTGACTGTGAATGAGTTGTAATTGGAATTTACCGCTGATTCTTTAATCCATATCTCTGGTGTCCTTGAAACAATCACAAACCTCTCAGACTCACTTTTTCTTTTCCCCTTGCCTTCTTCATCCAAAATTTATGTGAGAAAGCATCCCAACTCAAATGATTCATGATTTTGCCTTCATTTGTCAACCATCTATAATTAATATGCATTAGGGTACAGCAATGCTTTCACTTTGGGCACTGGAATATGGTGAGCAGGTGTAGATACTGTTCTGGTCATCAGGACAAGTATTTAGCCTTTATCTGCCATTACTGACCGTTGCGTGGAAACCACGGCAAGGCAACCGCCACAGGTCAGTGGCAGCAGGAGACGGTTATGAAAGAGGCCATCTTGCTTGCATCTCATGACCGGCTGAGACGGAACGGTTCAGAAAACACAGATCGGTGGGGGCCCAGGCATTTCAGTGAGTTAAAAAAAACAATGTTTCATGAGGTATTTCTAAGAATGTGAGTTCATGGTCGAAACTGGGAAAACAAACCCTGAAGAGGCATGTAGTCGGCTAATTTGAGCTTGCCAGCTCTGGAATCCTCTTCAGATCCAGCCTGGTGGAATGCAGTTGCTGCTAGTTACTTTTCTCAAGCCATTATAATGCACATACACCAATCAGCCATAACATGAGAACTGTATCTACACTCATTGTCTATGTTATCAGCTCCACTGATCATACAGGAGCACTTTGTAGTTCTACAATTACAGACTGTAGTTCATCTGTTTCTCTGTATACTGTGTTTGTCTCCTTTCAGGATGTTTTTGACTGATCAGAACCTCCACATGACCACCACAGAGCAGGCATCATCTCACATCATTCTCAGCACTGCACTGACACTAGTCGCGTTTCCATTGATCATGAAATATCGCAAATTAGAATTGCGAATAAAAATGTACTTAATGGAAACACGACAATTTAGAAAAAAAACTTTGATAAAAGTCTTTTGCGCTAAGATGAGGTGGTTTTTCAGTCGTATCGAAATTGGTTTATATCACAAAAGTGTAATGGACTTTTTTCGCATTAAGGGAGTCACGTGATCAACAACCGGACGTTTCTATTGGTGAAAAAGACGAAGAAGAAGACAACAGAAAGTGCGAGGATGAAGATGACGCGGCATATTTGGAATAACGAGGAGAATCCTTGGACAATGTGCAGCTGCTCCACTAGAGATCTCACAGCATCACAAAGCTCATTAAAAGTTGAGTGTGTCATTCTAAAATGTTGAATCCACAGCTCTTCTGTAAAATCATCGACTACAGTTTCCCAAAAACGCCGCATACGTAGCCGCTCTCAAGTATAAGGGGCTTGTCTCTCCAAAGCCTCGATAAGTCTCCGTCTCCTCTGATGGCTGATGATGAGTGCTAGCAGGGTTGCCAGGTCCAACAAAAATATCCAGCCCAAAGTCTAAAACCCACCCTTCAGAAGCTTAAACTAGCCCAAAATATATGTCTGTCACACGTTAGAAACAAATGGCAAAACAACTATGAGTGTACGGCTTGTTTTGTTTATAAGGGATTTATTATCCGTCCATCAAACCTTTTTCTTTTTCCCCAGTCCTTGTAATACCGCCTCCCGTGTTTCCCCATTTACCTGGCATATGAGCTAGTGACTGTTTTCTCGTCACCTTCTGTCTCTTTCTCTCTCTCTCTCCTTTTCAGGCTCTTTCCTTATATTGTTGTGTTCTCTTCATTGTTATTGTTGTATTCAAACTTCCTTAGTGTCGACTTATACCTGTTTGCCCGTCGTGTTGAAGTAATATCCTGGGCAACACACACTTTTTTGTTGTTTTTTGGCGGCCGCGATCATTTTTAAAAGTAGCCCAAAAAAATGCACCCCACCACCCTTGAATTTTCACCCGCAACTGGATTTTCAAACAAGCCCAATTTGGCGTGAAAACCGCAAACCTGGCAACTCTGAGCACTAGTGCCATGGTAGCAGTATGTATAAAGCTGAAGTATGTGTTTACATCCACTGCCGCCATGTTTGTAATGACTTATCACGAGAACAAACATTTTTTATAAAAGTATTTCACATTTAATGGAAACACCACAATTGTGAAACTTGTTTTGTCAAATTGTTTTTTTGACAAAACAGAATATCGATAAATTTTTGCGCAAAACTGCAATGGAAACACGACTACTGTTGGAATGAAAATAGTGCACCAACCAAAACTATCCAGCCAGCAGTGTCCTGTGAGTACCCATTCACCCTCTTCACAAATCCCAGAATGCACCGCGCAACCGGCAACATCCAGTTCACCATTTTCTCTTGTTTATGTCTGTGCCAGCTACGCTACATACACTGTTTACAACTTTATTTGGTAAGTAAATACTTACGTGATATCTACTAGCTTTTGTAACCATATGCAGATATTTCTTTGGATATTAAACATCATATCTTGTTGTGTCAACTTGCATTTTCAATTTATGTAGTGGGTTTTTAGTGTTGCAAGCTATTAATTGAATGTAGGCCAGTGTGGCAAGCAGCGTGATAGTGTAGCTTAGTATTGATAGCATTGTGAACCGGGGAACCGGATGTTGCCGGTTGCGCGGTGCATTCTGGGATTTGTGAAGAGGGTGAATGACGGACAAGAGGATGATCAACACACACTGTGCAGCAACACTGGCCAAAAATGAGCTCCTGTCTCTGACTTTACATCTATAAAGTGGACCAACAAGGAAAATGTACCTAATAGGTGGACAGTGAGCTAACATAGTGTTTAAAATCTCCATCCAGTCAACACACACTAACACACCATAATGAGAACGATCCACTGCTCTGTGGTGGTCCTGACCACCTATATGTTAAGTGGAGCTGATAATATGGACAATGAGTGTAATACAATGAAGTGGCCATAAAGTGTAAGAACATCTCCAAAATCTATTCAAATAAAGCTCCTTCTTTTCAAAGCCATCTTTTTCACGATCTTCTGTGGCAATTTCCTTTTTTCACTTCACTTTAAAACAGGAACACCAAAGTTTCAACTTGCTGTTTGGGTGCACGTGAGATTTGTGGCACATGTGGCCATGGCTCCTCCTTTCACCCATGAACCCTGATGCTTGGAGCCACCGCAGAAGCCCAGGTCACCACAAAATGGGGCCCCGGAAACACTGCAAAGAAAACTTGACTTTATTTCAAGTAGAGAAAATCTGGAGAAAGAGCCCTGACGCTGCAGTCCTCCTGTCCGGACGCTCAGAGATTTGCTTCATCAGATTCTCGGTCATCTGACTCAACTGGTGTTCCGCCAGCGCTGCTTATTGCTTCAGTGGAGCACAGAAATCAGTATAATCCAATTTAAAGTGCAGGGTGAAATCCAATGCGTATCAACCTTTTGCTAGAATAGAATTTATAAACGCTTTACAACAACATGCTAGATTATGTTATATTATGTGCTTACTGAATTAATTAAACGCTGCGTTATGAGACTCCACGTATATTAATGAATGACCTCATTCATTTAAAGGGACAAGAAGCTGACAGTAATGCCAGAACACTTAAAAGGACCAGGTACATTTAACTAGTCAAAGCCATGACCTGAGAACCAAAGAACAATCACTTTTCACATTTTACATTTAAAACTGATGAATCGTGAGTAACTAGTTTTACTATAGTATAGAACTTCATCTCTAATATCAACTCTACCGAACCAGAGACAACATCAGAAGTGTGTTACCTGGACTGAGCAGAACCAGAACTGGACTGTTAGTCAGTACAAAGTCCTCTTTTCAGATGAAAGTCACTTTAGTGTTTCATTAGTAAATCAGCTGCTAGAGTCTGGAGGAAGAGTGGAGAGACACACAATCCAAGTGTCTGAAGTCCAGTGTGCAGTTTCTGCAGTCTGTGATGCTTTGAGGTGTCATGTCATCTGCTGCTGTTGCTCCACTGTGTTTAGTCCAAAGTCAACATCTACCAGAGATTTTAGAGCACTTCATGCTTCCATCTGCTGACCAGCTTTATGGAGATACTGATTTCTTTTTCCAGCTGGACTTGACACCTGCCAGGAGTGCCTAAACTACTAAAAATTAGGTTTCCTGACCAAGCTGTCTTATTATTGTGCTTGATTAGACAGCCAACTCTCTAGCCCTGAACCTCACTGAGAATCTATGGAGTATGGTCAAGAACAAGATGAGAAACACCCAATCTAGCAATACAGATGAGCTGAAGGCCACTATCACAGTAACCTGGGCTTAGTCAGCAGTGCCATGATTGCATCCATGCCCCTTCACACTGATGCAGTAATTTAAGGTGCCCCAACCAAGTACTGAGTGTATAAATAATCAGCAGTTGGATGTTTCTGTATTGTACATCCTTTTCTGTCTGACCTTATTAAAAATTCTAATAATTTAAGATTCTAGATTTCTAGGCCCCGAGTGACTCAGTAGACTAAGGCGCCGTCACTATGATCTGAGGATCGTGAGTTCGAATCTCAATCATGCAGCTTGCCATCGACAGCCGGGGCCCTCTACGGGCAGGTAAGATGGCACTCTCTCCTCAGCACTACTAGTAGAGGTGGGTAATCCAGGTCCAGAAAGTGAAAATCCATCCCAGGATTTAGTTTCAACTGCCTTGTTGGTTCCGCTGCAGATATGCTGCAGCAGAGCCACACATGAAGTAGGAGCAAAATCCTGGGTTGGATTTTTAATTTCTGGACCTGGATTACCCACCTCTACTACTAAGTAATGTCTGCTGGCTCAGGCAATTCCCAGCTGATCCATCAGAACTGAGGATTTTGCGCTTTCCTTCAAGCAAGTTGGCTGCCCAATGGTGATGTATCAGCACCAGTTTGAAAAGAGGCGGAGCTTGACTTCACATGCATAGGAGGAGGCCTGTGTTAGTCTGCATCCTCCTACAGTCTGAGACATTATAAGTGACTGGGAGAGTTCTATGCGATAGGTGAGTCAATTGGTTACTACGTTGGGAGGAAAATTGGAATAAAAAAAGATTTGTGATCGTCATGAGCTATAAGCTAAACTGATCACAATTAAAACAAAGAAGGCTTGAAATATGTCACTTTACATGTAATTCAACCTTTTTGAATTCAATTATGAAGAAAAAACATTTTCATGATATTCTAATTTCATGTATGACTGTTAATTTCACATTACAGCAAATGTACACCTTAAGGGCCTCCACCTCCACCAAAATGTCCAGTATCTCCATACTGTCTGCATTCCCACGACAATGTGTTTACAAGATACCGACAAACTGCTGACTAGGACACTTTTACTGTCATGTCTGCTTTCACAGAAAAAAAATGTGACTCACAGTATCTGATCAAATCAATGTATTCAGTAACTGACATGAAGAGCAAGTTATAGACAGTATCTGTTTAACACTGACTGACACATTTACTGTTCTCTGATAGAGTGACTTGGAAGACAACATGGAAGTTAGAAAAAGCTTTAATGGCACAAAACCCTCTCACTGCTGAACCTCAACCCTATTACATCACACACAGTCTGGCTGTTGTCCATCAAATTAATAGACGATTGATTTCATACTTTTCCTGAAGTTGTTCTATAACCTGCACTTACTCCCTAATGTGCAAATATGACAGGGTGATCGATTGTGCCACATACTTGCTGCTTAGGTCGTATCTACAGTAATACCATCGTTAATCAACTACATTCATTATCTCAGCTTCATTAAAAGTAAGCCATTCCTCAATGGTGCCTTACTCAGGGCTTTTTAAAACTGGAGCATAAGCCTGCATGGTATTCATGATGCTATGTCCAAAAAAACATGCAAAAATTTAGTATATCAGGGCACTTGGGCAACTTTCTAGATACAAGCGTAAAGATTTACTGATTCAGTGGTCCACTTCCTGTCTGCCAATACTGTAAACAGCAGCTCCAAACTAACCAGAGATATAAGCTCAAGCTCAAAAAAACAAATACTCAATGCTGGCCTCTGTTAAAAATAACACCAACAGGTGGAACATTGGCTTTCCACCAATCTTGTACTTATTTATTCATTCATCACATTGTGTTTATTGTAAAAATTAACATGACTGTGAAATATATCTGTAGAAACTGTGGTCACCTTAAATAATTGTAATTATCATCACCGGTACAGTCATATTAAAGACATTACAATATTGTGAAAATGTTTATTATATGCATATTTATTTCAAACTTCTTTAAACTGACAATTTTTATGTTCATTGCACATGAAGTGACATATTTCAATCCTCTTTTTTTGTTTTAATGTTGGTCAGCATGGCTTACAGCATGCATTAGCTGACCAATCAATAAAGCTGGTTAGCAGATGGAAGCATGAAGTGCTCCAAAGTCTCCTGGTAGATGTTGACTTTGGACTAAACACAGTGGAGCAACAGCAGCAGATGACATGACACCTCA